>KZ809457.1:17762-33000 GCA_000696205.2 Oncopeltus fasciatus
AAAAAAAAAAAAAAAAAAAAAAAAAAAAAAAAAAAAAAAAAAAAAAAAAAAAAAAAAAAAGTAAAGAGAATATACTTTTTTTTTTCATCTTTAGACTTCCACTATTTTTTCTAACATAAACGGTAGATTTCTTCAAAATACTTTCTAAATGTTATCACTTTCAATTTCATCGCCGATGAAATATGTTTAATTTTTTTTTTTTTACTTTTATTTATTTATTACATTCTGTTACATTAAAACATAATATGGTTAATAATAACAAATTATTATCTCGCATCAAGTAATTATTAAGTAATTTAAAATGTAGTTCATTCATATTAAAGGTGTACTCTCGTGACTCACACACTTTTTTTTTGCCTTCACATTTGAACAGTGAGGAATGAAATAATTTATAAAAAAAAGACTTGTACACAATTTTCATTTAACACATGATTGATTGATTCGTAATGCGGTCTATATATAGTATCACTTCAAACGCGCTATCTATACTTATCAGCGTGTACAACAAGTTTTCTAGGGATTCCGCTAGAGTGCAAAGCAATGCACTTACTGGCATATGGCTCTGTCCCCTCACACTAAAGTGACCTGTTTCTTACTTATCTTAAATATTATTATTTCTATGGTGGTTTTAACTGTAAAAATTTTCCAGGCATCAATTGTCAAATTTCGCTTCTCAAAATTAATTATTTACGGCGATTCAAGGAATTATAACAGGATTTTCAAATTTCCACATAGCGGTGTATGATATAATAAGAACAGGGGGGAGAAAGAGTGTAGCGAATGCACAAAAAGGAAAAAAATCACAAAGAGTGAGTCTCTCTTCTCTCCTCACTGACGAACGACCTATATATGTATAGTACGCATATATGTATATTGCTTGGCATATAAGGTACTCCAAGAAATATAAGGTAAATAAAAGGAGTCAATTTACACATACATCTATTTCGTCATAAATGCAGTTTGTAATGAGACATTTGCCAAAAAGTGAATCTGATATTCTAGAAGAACGCAAAAAGAGTCCGCTAAGGCAACATTTTCGGCCCTCTTTGATTTTAAATGAATATAACTAACAAACTTATTTGACTGAGGCAGACTTCTAATAAATAACTAATTATAATGTTTAACAAAAATTTCTATTTTACCTCAGTAAGCGATTTTCTCTGTACTGTTGAGGGTGGTAAAAGTATTACAATTGATATATAACAAAATGAATGTTTTGTTATTTAAGATATAAGAACATAACATAAGAACTGTTTAATTAGACAAAGAGAACATGTTTCTTTTCTTAAAAAGGGAATGTAAAGAAAAATGCTTGCGTTATTTAATTAAGTACTGAAGAAGTGCTAAAGAATGAAGGAGATTGGTGAATTCTGACATTCCACATAATTACCAGCACTTCGGCAACTATTTAAAATAATTGAAATATATTTTTAATAGTTGCTTATAAACTTTGGATATGCTAAAATACATAGCTTATATTGGTAGCCACTTATAAGATTTTGAATAAACTGTAGTTACCAGATACGAAATTTTTATTAAATTTAAAGTGCATTTAATTCTTAAATTTCTAAAATGAGAGTACTGAATACTTATACGTGTGTATGTTCTGTTTCAGAATGAAGTTGGCTATCCTCGTTGGATTACTATGCTCTCTGGAAATGTGCCGAGGGCTGGACTGGCCCTCGGACACTCAGCAGCTAGTGTCTCAGAGTAACGATGCCATGGTCATCAAACTAAACGCTGGGATAGACTTCATGCTCAAAGTAGCCAGGTTATTGGGCATAATTTATTTTGCTGGTTTTAGATTAAGAAAATTCTTCCCCTGTCAATGGAATTGTTAACTTATCACAGTCTTTCATAATTAAAGCGCAGTTTAATATGTTTAAATAAACTATTTGTTTATAAGTTACAATTAGTTATATGCTTAATTTATAATTCATATATAATTTTACCGTTTCTTGAAAGCTACAGCTTCCATTGCACAAAATTGTATATTATCAGGAAAAACTGCAATGCTGAAACTGATATTTATTTTATGACGTCACTACGACTAGCTTTTTGACTTTTGTTTTATTTTCCTTTCATCTTCTTTATCTACTGTGATCTAACCTTCTCAAAAACATAACTTTTTCTGAAGTTGTAGCCGAGAGGGAAGGTTGGAGGGTCTTCTTTATTTTATAACTTTGAGTGCATGAATTTTTTAATTTATCTCCACTAAAACCTACTGTTGAACAGAAATGAAAGTAACTTAAATTTATGTTTGTGTGAACTCTACAGTTGTCGCGAAGAAATTTCACTGAATTCTAGCCTACCTTTCTTTAAAGGTAAATTATTTGTTAGCGAAGTGGATCTTGGAAGTCTGTAGTTTCTTGATTAATGACTGAATAATAATGATAGTATTAAATATAATTTCCATGTCCCTTCGCAATCTAATATTAATAATATATTTATTATATAATAATTACTGATATTATACTTTTTTAAATGTGTAAAATTTATTTCTTTACTTGATTTAGGTAGAAAATGTAATGTCTTTAATGTAGTTAATTTTCTTCCAGATGGGTGTTCACTTCGCACGGAGAGCTGGCCCTGTCTCTGCCCAACATCAACCGAGAGTTCGGCCACGACGTCTACAAAGGCTTGTTCACGGCGAGTGGAGGGACCTTCAGGAATATCGGCTCGCTCCACAGAACTGGCGATATAGCCTTCGTCAAGGCCAACTCTTCGCTGGCCCTTGAGGTGGCACTCGGCCTCTCTGAGCTCTACGCAAGTATGTATGGCATCGCCTTTTCTCCCTGAGGGAAGGGTAGGCTTATTGAGCGAGAGAAATAGAGTAAGTGGGTGGTACAGGTAAATAATTACACAAGTACAGCATAGTAAACGTATATAAAATAAATTATAACATACAAATATCAGGGGTATTTTTCATTGCCACCTTGAAGATAAGAGAAACACGTGGGCCCAGTCCGCAGGAGCCTCCTGACCAGTACATCTCTCCATCAATCACAGACAACGAAAGATGAAGATGTCTGGCTGTCCTCCCCCCAGCTTTCCGTCCTCCTCTACCCCTTTGGCATGGTTGGAGGTTCGATGGCCGAAGAGTATTTTGACATGGTTGGAGGTTCGTTGGCCGTTGAGTATTTTGACATGGTTTGGGGTTCGTTGGCTGTCGAGTATTCTGACATAGTTGGAAATTCGTTGGCCGACGAGTATTTTGACATGGTTGGAGGTTCGTTGGCCGTTGAGTATTTTGACATGGTTGGGGGTTCGTTGGCCGTCGAGTATTCTGACATAGTTGGAAATTCGTTGGCCGTCGAGTATTTTGATATGGTTGGAGGTTCGTTGGCGTCGAGTATTACTTCTTTAATAATCTTGGTGTGAGAAAGATTTTAAACCGGAATGAGTCTTGGGCTGGCAGAAATTACGTTCTAAAGGCTCGGGGAAGAATCTTTTCAGTAAAACCCATAGATGAGGAATCGAGCCCTGTCAGGATCAGGGTCTATCTAGGCTTTGGGGTTTGGCTGAAAATGGTTTTTCGAGGTTATCACCAATGGTTTCTCTTGATTAACGATCATAGACATGTCTTGAGTATGGGTTCGTCACCAACTTATGCATTATGAAAGGGTCTTGCACTACTCATGGAAGTAGTTCATTTGTCTTCCCAATCATGGCGATGAAGCCACTGGTGATTTTTAAACAAAAAATAAGTAGAATCCTGCACTTCATCCTGCACGTTGTATAGTATGACCTCCTTGCTTATCACTTCTCAGCAATTTTTACTTACTACCTAAATGTATTATCTCCTGATTTTAAGAGGTAATGACACTCGATAGGTCAAGAATTATTTCTCAAAAATGCAATGATTCTGTGTGCACCGCGCGCCCTGGTTTAACCAAACCGAGCTAGACGACAATTTATTTGCTAGAATGAAAGAATTACTTATCTTGTTACAATTTATATCGTATAAATTACCCTATTTGTTACAATTTTTTAAAATATTAAGTATTAACTAATAGTTGAAGTTAAATGAATTTTAATCTTCCAAAAACATAAATTGTCTAGGTTATAGTAACTACAGCTTGAATATCCTGAAGATCCGTCAAAGTGGAAAAATGAACCTGACCGTAGCTGAGAACTCTCTCAAGATGAAGCTGACTTTTTTCTACTCTCCCGAATGCAAGTTCGACCTGGAAGAGATAGCCTTCGACAAGTTGGACGGTGTGAAGGTGGACATCACAGGTCTTGGGGCCTTCCAGTTGCTCTACAATGAGCTGTCTAAATGGCTCGTCTCGAACTTCGAGGAGCGCTTCAGGATCATCGCCAACAAGAAGATGCACGAGAAACTCAGGAGTGCCATCAAGGAAAAATCTGATGAGATTTGTAAATATTTTCCGAAGTTTTGAATTTCTTTGAATTGAACGAGTAATTCAACTCTTTGACAATCTTGGATCATATTTCCCTCATTGCTTTTGGCTCAACATTCGTAAAAATGAATAATGAAAGCTTCAACTACTAAATAGCTTCAGTCCCATTCTGCATGTCAGTCAATGAATTGATCCTGGTAAAATATTCCACAATTTTTGTTGATTATTTAGGTGTAGCCTATATTATTGTAATAAACTGAAATAAAATTTATGATAATCACATTATAATTTATACTCCCTCCAAGTTTAAAACCTTACTTAGTATCCAGGCATAATATATCATGGAGTTCTTAAAGAATTCTTGTGGTATGTTAATAATTAGTAGTCATAATTTACTTATATTTATCTAAAGAAAAACAATCTCACCGTTGGGGAACTTTGCTAGATTGTATATAGTAAGTAACCATTTTAACGGATTTAAATAGTGGCAGATTATATTTAATAATAATATTTGATAGTTTGTGTTTGCAAAAATATCTTTGCTTCGTAGGAGGTAAGGGTCTTCAAATCATAATTTTTGGGAGAATAGCTTTAAGTAATGCTTAAAACTTACAATAATATATGTGTCGTTACATTTTGCTTTGAAAATAAATAATTTCTAATTTTATAAATTTTTTTGTGGTATTTAATCCCACGAAAATTTTACTAATTCTTAGTGCAAGGGAACAATATAAAAAATCTAACTGTCCCAGTCAGGACTCGAACCTGGATCTCTTGCTATCCGGACCGGATATTATTTAGGTAATAATATTTAGTACCGGGCCGGTACTGGTCCCGGTAGCATAATTGGTAAGTGCACCGGCCCGGATAGCAGGAGATCCAGGTTAGATTCCTGGCTGGGACAGTTAGATGTTTTACTCTGTTTCCTTGCACTAAAAATTAATAAATAATTTCATTTTTAAAGTAGACNTTTTTTTAAAAAACGAAACAAGAAAATTTGAAAAATTTGGATCTCTATGGCCGATGGTTAGTGTTGGTAATCTGACGTGTGAAATAACGATTACTGTCATCGAAGCTGAAAATATCCTTCAAAACAAATATAAATAGTAAATTAATAAAATTTTGGATTTCACGGAAGGATTTCGATACTAAACGATGCGCATGTCAGTGATGAGAATGGTTGACTAGAGCGAGCACTATGTCTCCAAAGTAAATCGGTTTGTGACAAGTCATGTCATATTCCGCGCCAATTATCAAACAATACTGGTAAGATTAGTACGTTCAAGGAGGTGGTAATTACGTAACCGCTATAGATTCAATAATGTATTTGTATTAATCCTTTTCAAGTATTTGATTAATAAATAGTTTAGCAAATAGGTAATAATAAACACACGTTGTTGGGAAAATAGCAAGGTGTTGGAAAATGTGTGGAGGAGGTCGCCTGGATGTGTGCAAGTGTGCGTTGCATTTAAAAGTAATATACAGGAAGTTCAGAATTTCTCTAAGGCTAACAAAATGTATAAACGGATTTTATCTTTTCCTAATCTAAGGTTGGTTTTCAAAATGATTGCAATGGAATGTAAAATTTCACGAATTCTGTATTGAGAAATTATACTTTTTTTTTTCTTTATAAGTGGTATGAGGGATTTTCAATGAATTATTGATCTATCGTTCTTATAATTCTATTTTCTTTACTAAAAAGAATATGTAATAGAAAATTGGAACGAGAGAAAAGGATTTTGAAGGGATGTTTATGTCCGATGCAAAAACCTTGAACTTTAATTCATTAATCATTGAATGAATTATTTATTTTAATTTATTACTCACAGTATAACCACTGATATTGAATGGACCAGCTTGGACTAGGGACATGAAGTGGTGCATTAGTAGAGAATATGGAAAGCAGGGATTCGTCCTTTTTAATAAGTTATGTACCATGCTGTATGGCATAATAAGATCGTTGGCAGAGGAAGAATGAGTAAAGAAATTCGCTTACTTATACTCTGAAAGTATTGGAGCTGTGAAGTAAAGGTGTTTGAAGAGGCTTTCCTTTTAGTTGCAGGTAACTATTTGAATCGATTGATAAGGAAGGATTGAACACTTTTGAAGCTTAACGAGAAAATAAGAAAGATTGCAACATTGGAAAGAGTACAGATTGGCATATGGTGTCAAAGGTTATGTCGAGAAATCTATGAGAACTAGGATGGTAGTCGAATATTGATGTGCGAAATAAATAATAGTTTGGATTATTATGGTGAAAACGGATTGAGTTTAGAAATTAGTATAAAACAAGAGAGAATTGTGGATTCGAGGTAGTCATTTGAATCTGGTTCAATGTCTTCGAGATTGAACGGAAAAATTCGACTTGAGTCTCAAGGATATAATAAGTTTTTGATTTTGTTTAAAGTGCGTTCCAGCCATGGAAAATGCCACCAAAACCGACTTGATCGGTAGGGGGGGAAGAAGTAGAAATAGGAAATACATTTAACTCAATGTTCTTTTTTAAATAAAGTTGTGTGAATATGTTTTGCAAAGAGTTCGGCCTCCATTTTCTATTGGAAGCCTTCAGTCGTCTAAAGTAATATTTTTCAGGACCTTTGCTATACTATTGCTTCTTCCTTCTTCAGTTGTTACTGAGAGAAACAAAATTTCATTACTAGTGATAGGAAAATTTACTAAATCTCTTTACGGACAATTTTTTTTTTCTTAAATATGTCTCTTATCACTTTTTAATCACAACCTTTTGAGATAATGATGAAAATCATTGTTAGAATTGTACTTTATTTTTAATTATAGCAAGATCTATATACTATTTCTTTCCTATTTTCCTTTTTACTTTACGAGTGAGTTCAACTTCAATGTGATCATCAACCGTCAATTTGTAAAATTTGACTAGTTTTCTTCTGCTTTCAGCTTACACAAATTATACTTTCAATATCCTGAAGATCCGTCAAAGTGGAAACATGAGCCTGACCGTAGCTGAGAACTCTCTCAAGATGAAGCTGACTTTTTTCTACTCTCCCGAATGCAAGTTCGACCTGGAAGAGATAGCCTTCGACAAGTTGGACGGTGTGAAGGTGGACATCACAGGTCTTGGGGCCTTCCAGTTGCTCTACAATGAGCTGTCTAAATGGCTCGTCTCGAACTTCGAGGAGCGCTTCAGGATCATCGCCAACAAGAAGATGCACGAGAAACTCAGGAGTGCCATCAAGGAAAAATCTGATGAGATTTGTAAATATTTTCCGAAGTTTTGAATTTCTTTGAATTGAACGAGTAATTCAACTCTTTGACAATCTTGGATCATATTTCCCTCATTGCTTTTGGCTCAACATTCGTAAAAATGAATAATGAAAGCTTCAACTACTAAATAGCTTCAGTCCCATTCTGCATGTCAGTCAATGAATTGATCCTGGTAAAATATTCCACAATTTTTGTTGATTATTTAGGTGTAGCCTATATTATTGTAATAAACTGAAATAAAATTTATGATAATCACATTATAATTTATACTCCCTCCAAGTTTAAAACCTTACTTAGTATCCAGGCATAATATATCATGGAGTTCTTAAAGAATTCTTGTGGTATGTTAATAATTAGTAGTCATAATTTACTTATATTTATCTAAAGAAAAACAATCTCACCGTTGGGGAACTTTGCTAGATTGTATATAGTAAGTAACCATTTTAACGGATTTAAATAGTGGCAGATTATATTTAATAATAATATTTGATAGTTTGTGTTTGCAAAAATATCTTTGCTTCGTAGGAGGTAAGGGTCTTCAAATCATAATTTTTGGGAGAATAGCTTTAAGTAATGCTTAAAACTTACAATAATATATGTGTCGTTACATTTTGCTTTGAAAATAAATAATTTCTAATTTTATAAATTTTTTTGTGGTATTTAATCCCACGAAAATTTTACTAATTCTTAGTGCAAGGGAACAATATAAAAAATCTAACTGTCCCAGTCAGGACTCGAACCTGGATCTCTTGCTATCCGGACCGGATATTATTTAGGTAATAATATTTAGTACCGGGCCGGTACTGGTCCCGGTAGCATAATTGGTAAGTGCACCGGCCCGGATAGCAGGAGATCCAGGTTAGATTCCTGGCTGGGACAGTTAGATGTTTTACTCTGTTTCCTTGCACTAAAAATTAATAAANACTGTCTGTATATATATATATATATATATATATATATATATATAATATATACATACATACATTCGATATTATACATAAAAACATTCGAAATTCTAATGTTTTTTTAAAGGAAATTCGCTCAGATAGAATGATTGCGCAACAAAAGTGAAGTTCGCTAATTTACATGACTTTCCAGTCATAAATGTGTCACCTACTAAATTAAATCTTAAATAAAATAAATAGAAATATATTAAACCCACAATTTGAGGAAATTCTCTCTTTTACACATTATTGTTCCTTAAAGGGTACATAAGTATCCAAAATAAAATAAAAACACTAAAACTGCTAGATATTTTACAGGAAATACGCAATCCTTGCTCCATGAGGCATCAAACGTGGTTTGCTTCAATGTTATCTTATTTTGCGGTTAAAATTTGCTGTACACGCCGTTATAATAAATAAAAAAAATTTGCTATACACCCCTTTCTTCCTAAGAGGAAGAGCAATGGTTAGTCAACTTAATAAGATATATTTTAAAAATTAGCAGATTAAAATAGTAGGGGGTTAGAAGTTTTTGCGGGAAACTATGAAACTATGGGCATCGCTATTTTCGTCAACTTTGTGCACCAGAAATAGTNTTTATCATCTTTAGCATCTTTTTTCAATAAGTCTGAGATATTTGGAGTAATTTAACTTTTTTCTTTGTCAGAAAGTGTTCATCTTAAATAAGAGCTCTGTCTTGACGAAATATAGTGTTTTGAGTAGCATTCAGAAGTGTTCTACTTGACTGCATGTTGTAACTCTACTTAAGTTATTTACTCCATTAGAGCAAAATAAATAAGTTTTTTGTTAGTAGAATAACTTAACATTTAACACTTTTATTACTTATTTATTACTGAACTCAGTCAGTAGTGTAACCTAATAATTGCTTTCTCTAAAGTCAAAAACATAATATACTGTTTTTTGTTTTTTTAATTGGATATCTTTTATGCTCAATACCCTTGTGAGTTATGAATTTTGGAATATGAAATATGCACAAAAACAACTAAACCGTTTACATTATCTGTTATAAACTTGGATTCATCTGAAATTGTTGGGGACCCATTAAACTTTTTCCCAAACATTTAATCAAAATATTAGAAGGTAAATAACAAGAGAATATCAGTTCTAAAGAAAACCATTTATTTAAATTCTCTATTTAACATTTACTGTTAATAAATGAAATGAATATTCCTTCAATCCCTATACAAGTAAATTTACAAGCAATAAATACAAATCAGAATAATACAATAAAATATTTAAGCAATAGAGACATGGAGAATAAGTGAGCAATCAGCTGACTGCGGTCATCAACAATAACTTAAGCATTTGTAATAAATTAAAAGCATTTTATTTACAATATAATAGAAAGTAATAAAGTTATGTTGAGTTCATACTCTACATAACTCATTGAGAACCCCCCCTCGAATTCTTCACAACATACCAGGAGCATATAAGTTGTTCTCTTGAGTTATTGCTCTATTATTTATACAGAGGAATTTGTAGAATTATTGTTTGTTTTGCCTGGTTAGTTCAAATACGAAAGTTAGAAAGAGATCAAGTTTCCCTAGTCAAGTTAACTGTGCAACAAGGGAACACACAAGAAAAGGCTTCAGACGCTCAGGGGTAGCTGTAGGAGGTCGTGGAGAACCACGAGTACCCCCTCAAGTGAGGACTCGAGGCATTCACACTGGAGGGGGGGTCACGTCGAAAAAAAACGTGGCTGGCATAGGAACGACGTACAAGCCGGTGCGGTTGGCCGAGGAGTCGCTGTCGTTGAAGAGTCTTCCTCGCCGGTAACCGTAACCTCCTCCTGTGGCCAAGTGTCCACCTCTGTCGCCTGTCCTGGAGTACACCACGGAATCCCCGAACTGACCGGATCCTCCAGTGCCGTACCGGTTCAGGTTGGTCTTGTGGAAGCCGCCTCTGCCCAGGGTACCGCCCTGGTCTCGGTACCTGTGGAAGAAAACCAGAGCCAAAATAACATATATTTTGAGAACTTTTATGAAATGCATCTCTATTTCCGATTTGATGTTTTTGGGTGAGAAAGTTAGTGGGCATACCTTAGTTTCTGTGAACACTAAGAAATTCGCACCACTTGGTTGATAACAATGATGTCCAAAACATAAACTACCCAGGTAGAAAAAGAGCTGCTTGATATAAATTTAACTCAAAAACTGTACTTTGTTGTGTCCAAACAACGAGAGGAATTCTTCATTGATTAAACAGAAAATACCAACAGGTTTATGTAAATTAAAAGTCAACTATTATCAACAATCAGAAATAAATTTAAAATAAAGAAGTTTTGACATATTATTGAAATCGATGATGACTTCATTCACAATAGTCATGAAAATGATGGAAACTTGAGACGGTTTTATTCTGATGCAGGTTATCTTGTGGTTCATTTTGATAGTTTTAGTAAATAATCTAAAGGGTTATTATGACTACCAATGAATATAGAACTATCATGCCTTCTATTATCCGTCTTCATTGGTTTCTGCAAACCATCTTCTGTTGGTGAGCGCTTTCGGACATTGTCCATCCTCGTGGCCGAATACATGTGTTCACTGTCAGTGTCTGTATTCAACTTGAATTGAATTGAGTTGAATACAGACAGTGACAGTGAACATATGTATTCGGCCACGAGGATGAACAATGTCCGAAAGCGCTCACCAACAGAAGATGGTTTGCAGAAACCAATGAAGACGGAGAATAGAAGGTTGATAGTTTTAGTAGTTGAACTTTTGGATTAAATGTGTGCTTTGTGTAGATCATATTCCCATTGACCACTTGGTGAATTTTAATAGAGCATTATTTTACAAGAGAAAATAAATATTTATATTAAATAAATAGAACACGTACCTGTTATCTACAGCGCCATAATTGATCTTCCCCTTGTGCCCCAAGCCATCGTCGTAATAGCTGGATCTGTCGCCAGACTCGTCCTTCCTGTAAGAGTTCGAGAATCCGGAGGCAGTGTGTCCTTTATTTCGGCCTCCAAGATCTCTGTAACCTCCGCCCACCACCGATCCCCGGCCGTAATCGTAGCCGTCTTTAAAAATAAAATAATATAAATCAATAAAAATACTGTAGTACATAAAATAGTTACAAAATAAAATGCTAAAGTATGCCCTAAATCTTAAACGAATGATTCATATGGTGATTATTTTTTCTTTTTTTAGCAGTACCATGCTTTATTTATTCCTTCCCATTTTGTCCTAGAAATTAATGCTCAAAGAAAATGATGGGGAATTAATGGATAAATGGAAATGTACATGGTTACACAACAAGATAAAATAAAAAGCCATAGATATTCTATATCATAAAATGCCACTGAAACTAAACCAATGGATTGTGTCATAAAATTTGAAAAATAAAAATATTAAATAAATACATTGACTGCAATATATTTTTAAATTTATTGTCATTCGCATATAGCGCTTATATTTAGCTCATTTTATTGTTATTATTAATTTACTTTATGACGCAACCAAATCCCTTTCTGCAATCAGTACAGTATGAAATGAATTATTATTACTATTATTATATTTTTTCCCCTCTCATTTCACATCGTTTACTAAAAAAAAAAATCTGTAAATTTATTTATTTGTATTTGTTTCATTCGCATTGTTTCACTTTATGTTTAATTCAACAATATGTGTATAGTTTTATATCTTATAATGTAAATGAAAAAAACAAAATTGTTAGAGTTTACATATATATATTTCGTTGTCGATTTAATTTTATTCAAAAGTATAGATAGTTGTTGAAAAAAATTGCTTTATAATAAATATTCAAAAGTATTGATGATTTGTTAAACCCCTAAGGATCAAACTTCAGTACACTAAACAGTTTGAAATCAAAATTAATTATACGAACTTATTAGATGATTTTAGTTGGGGTTTGGTCAGGTTAGATTTAAAAAAATACAAATTAAAAAAAAAGTGTATCATATAGACTCATGCAGTCATGGAAATGTGAACTTAGGGACAGGACGTCCTCTCTCGTGTTTATGATAGACACCCCTGAAGATGGATTACAATGTAAGCCCAAACGATGGTAGATAATCTATATAAAAAGAACAAACTTTTTTAATTTGTATTTTTTTGGATCTACCTTGACCGAACCCCAACTAAAATCATCTAATAATTATATCTACGGTCAAAAAACTCTCCTTTATGCGAACTTACTTCCATAGCCTTTTCCGACGTCAAATGCGTTCTTGTGAGCTAAGAGGTCGTTGTAGTACCCATTGTTGTTGGCGAAGCCGTTGTTTCCAGCTCCAGTGTAAAAGTTGCCTCCGATTCCTTGGTTCTGGAAGCCGGAAACTCCACCGATTGCCAGCCTCGTCAGGAAATCTGGTAATAATCCGGGTGGGATGGCCACCTGGGGAATGAGTGGTCCAACTCCGACCCCGTATCCACCCCCTTGTCCTCCTCCTTGTCCACCGCTATACCCACCCCCTTGCCCTCCGCCATATCCTCCCCCATATCCTTCCCCATGTCCACCCCCATAGCTTCCTCCATGTCCACCCCCATATCCCCCTCCATGGCCACCCCCATATCCACCACCATATCCCCCTCCATAGCCTCCGCCATGGCCTCCCCCGTAGCCACCACCGTATCCTTCCCAGCTTCCTCCGGGAATTCCGTTCCATCCTCCTCCGAAAGAATGATGTTCACTGCCATTTGCCTGTCAAAATACAATATAATTCATCAGTAGTCATTGAAGGAACAGTAATTTCAATGATACAAGATCAATATTCACATACACTGTCGAATGTAAGATTGAGATATACAGCAGTGAGGAGAAGACCAATGTTGGTACGAGCATTGCTCTTGTTGTAAGACCTGCTATGTCCCATCGCAACCGCGGGAAGATTTCCTCTACTGAAATGAGTCTCCACCTGGAATTCATACTTTTTAGATTAACCAATATGATATATATGTGAATCATTCATTTCCTTGAAAGTTTAGAGAGTTTTTGAAAATTGGAATTAAATCATGATGACGTTGAAGGAGGGTGGTTAAAAGCCAAATTTGTTCTAGTTAATATATGAATTAAAAAGCCCTTATAAATTAAGAAGAAAGTTATTTCTCCTGGGACTGCTAAATTCAAATTTCCCATTGTGTGACTATTCAAAACTAGGTTTGGAAACTCTATTAATATATATCAAAAAAAAAAGACTAGTTGGTCTCTGGTAAATCAGAAAACAATAGTAAAAGAAAATTAGGGAACGTTCAACCCAGGTTTATCACTCAAAGAATCACAAAAAGATAGAAGCCATTAAGAAAAGTAACTTTAGTAGATTTTGTAAACAGATGAGTTGTGAAGAGCGGAGAATCGCAACTCACCTTGGAGCAGTGAATCTTTAACTTCAGAGAGTTGGAACTGTGACCGAACCCGAACTGTGACTTCTCACCCTCTTCCACCGCCTTAAATACTGAATCCCCCCTCCATAACATCCCCTCCAACTGAGATATCTTGGGGGTTGTCTTTCTAATAGTTGCCTAAATTAAACAGTTGTAGTTTTAATGTAAAGATGTGGTATTATCATTAACATGACATAACAAAAAATAAATAAACAAATTAAGGTAAATTTGATATCAAGAGTAATAATGTTATTATCAGTATGTATTAAAATTAAGATCAAGTCCATGTTTTTTTGTTTTTTTTTAAACATTTGGACACCTTATCTGACAGATCTGATAAAATATTCTATCTCTTCAGAAAAATGAAGAAATCAATCTATTTTAGACTGATCCAACTTTGAATAACTTCAAGCAGAGGTCAATTAATAAAATAATTTGAATTAAAATTAATTATTTTCAATTACTCATACATTTAATTTATTAACATTATACGAATTTGTGAAATTTAAGTTGAATTTTAAGTTGTTTTTTTTTTAATGAAGCTATTGTTAAAAAAAAATTAATGAATGTAAAGCAATGTTTTCAACTCGAGAGAATATATTAGATCAAATTCATGATAGACATTTTACCTCCTTAATCGCCGGTACTCTAAAAGCATTAAGTTTGTGTTCTTAACCCAAAGAGAAAGCTTTTTATTTACATAAATGTGTTTATGTTGTACATAACGCTATAAATGTATTATAATATTTATTTATTTAATTTATGTANTGTCTTTAACCAAAAGGAATTTCATATTTTTATAATAAGTTCTATTATAATAAAAATTTGCATACTCTGAATGCGAGTGTCCGATGCCATTACAATCTTTCATTTTGTGTCTCGTGTTTATATTTATTTTTAAAATGTATTCCTCTATATAAGGATGGTAAAATGAAATAGGTCGTGTGTTGTACTTGGAGAGTGATTACCAGGCTCAGATGTTGGTAATATCTTATAAAATCTCATATTTCCCTACCAGGTTTTTGGTATCCTTTAGTGATAAATTTAGTTCACTGAGTTAATTTAATTTCCCATCCCGGAAATTATTTTTACCGATTTAAGAAGTGAATTTATCTTAGTGAAAGGGAAGACTTACCAATCGCTAAAGATTATAAATTGATCTAGAAAAATAAATGTTGTATGCATTTGTGACAATAATTTCATTTATTAATTTTATCACATTATATTAATTTTTCTGACCTAAATTTTCAAAGTTTAGTTCAATTTCAATATTTAAAACATTAGAATTTATTTATTATAATAAAATTATTTTATACTT
>KZ809457.1:33445-44330 GCA_000696205.2 Oncopeltus fasciatus
TGTTCACGTAGGCTTCGACGGTCGTCAGAAGTATTTACCGTTTCTTCTTCCGGGTTGGACCGTGTCAAATTGGTGTTATTTGCCGAGCTTTCGCACATCATGTGATGGCTTCTTCAGGGCTGAAAAGAGAATGAAAAGAAAAGAAAAGAGAAAAAAAAAAATTCTCTGTCCAACCCGGAAGAAGAAACAGTAAATACTTCTGACGACCGTCGAAGCCTACGTGAAATGATGGAAGTTTTTCACAAATGTTCTTTAACAACGAAGCCAAAAAAATTCGCTTAGCTTACCAGTATTAATGCTCTTCTTTGCAAGTTTTCTGACTAGAGGATAAATTTCTAAAATAAAGCAAGAAAAAAAGTGATGAGAGAAGGCGGGTTTGAGAAGAAACGAGATTGAAGATGGATGATATTTTTATTATTAGTGTCATTAAAACAATATTGGGAACAAAATTTATTATATAGTGTATTTTAAACGTGTCAAGTGTAATTTTGAAAGGTGTATGTTGTGTAAATTTATTTAGGAAAGACACGTTTGAGAAATACATTTATGAGAGCAACGTCTTTTGTAGGACTGAACGCCTTCTTCCTCTGGTGGGCGAGCTGGGGCAGGCCTTATCGATTTTACAGTTCTTCTTCATTGTCCTTACCTTTAAATAGGTAAACATTAGATATTAACTAAATACTGATGTTAGTTGTGGTATTTAATACCATGTTAGTTGTATAAAATAAATATAAGTGAATAGAATTTAAAAAAATGTTAATACATCAGCCGGTACTTGAACCCAGGTCACCTGGTTAGCATAACTATACAATGCAAGAAACCCGGGTTCGAGAACCGGCTGAGGTAGTAAGATTGTATTATTCTATTCCATTTTATTTATTTTATTAGATATTAACTCTTACTTATGCCCGCAATTGATTAAAGTTGGGGAATATTACGTAACTGGGAAGTTTATGTAAAAATATTTAATCTATGACGGACTTACTGATAAAATGTATGCTGTCATTTTATAAATCTAATTCATTAAGAAATGTAAGCTGCGAAAACTAAATGTTTTCCTCAATATCGTAGTTCATGAATATTTGTATTTCAACATTCCGTTTCATGCAATACGACACTTATGGAATATAAATTTTAATTATAAATAAAACAGTACTTCGAATAAGAGTTTCAGTAGTTTAAACTTAATATTTCGTCAGATTTTACTCGTATTTGGCATTTGAGATAATCCCCCAAGCCCACTTGTTCGATTTCGATCATTCAATTAACACTTAAAAGCGATATGCCAAGTTTTATTATGAAAAATGAAAAATAGCTAATTGCAGCTTCTAGTATGTAAAATTAAAAAATTACGGCACAGCAACACTGATGCCCAAAGTCACAACTTCAAATTTTTCAATTTTATAGTGTAGTACCTCAAATATTTCTGATATCAGTAAACAAATCTATGTTGAGTTTAATCGTTCTAAACTAAATATTATGTTTACTACATTAAAAAAAAAAGAAAAAAAAAAGTGTTCAACCCCCACTTGACATTTCAGGTAATCCCCACTGCCCACAAAAAAATTTTATTTTAAAAACCTGTGGCCTTATCTTTTTGGAGTTCAATAAGTATCACAAATATTTGTAATACGTTCCTTCGGCACTTGATTGCAGTATAAATCATGCACAACTCTATTTTTATTGATGGTAAGGTATTATTTAAAATAAACGACTATTATTTATCTTTCAAAGAAAAACAGCAATAATGAAGAACGTATGCCCCCGATAACATTAACAAATACATTGAACGGTACAGGGGAAAAAGGCCGAAACCAATTTTAGTTTCTATATTTTAGAATAGAGGGGTCGTTCAACCCTCCTAATTCCGTTTTTTTTTTTTTTTTTTTTTTTTAAGAAAATTTATCTAAACAAAATTCATTCTAATAGAACTCTGATCGATGATAAGTAACGTTTTAGTCGATGACTTTTACTTACTAAGTTTCAGGTAAGACAATTGAGGAAGTTCTGACATTTCTGGGCGAAAAAAAAAGTGAGCTAAGTGATTTGCTCAAGCTTCATTTTATGACAGCTCTATACCGTGAAAAGGGCTGCGCAGAGAACGAAACAAATGGCTGTCAGTGGAGGCGAAGATCGTGCTGTAAATTAAATGGAATAAAAACTCCCCAGCTAAGCACTCTGTGTTTCCCGAGTAGTTGAATATGCTTGTACACTAGCTTTAATTATTTAAATCAAAACTAATTCAGATTTAAGCTCTTTTGGGCAAGCCGTTGAATGAGTTTGTTAATCTCTAAAATCGGTTGGGGAAAGGGGGTGTTAGAGGTGGACCAAAATTAAAATCTTGATATCTTCATTAATATAGTAAATACAATCATTTTTTATTAGCGTTAGAAAAAAAGGTACAGAACAAATTGGTGGAAAGTGTAATTTTATATTTACATTCAAAAAGACACATATTACGAAGTGACACAGTGTATTGGCGAGATGTCTAGTTTTAAAAACATATTGGTTTAAAAAACCAAATGCTTTACTTAGGCTTTTCATTGCAAGTCTAGTTATTGATAGATGTACACTATATTGTGATAAAATACACTTAAATATGTACTTTCGGGGATTATAATTATTCTTCAGTAGGGGAAGCATAATTGAAAGAATTAAGCCTTTGAGGCTCAATTTTATCACTTAATCTTATTGTGAGGCTTTCTTCATATGGTATAATATAAATTAATCATATGTTTGTCAGAAGTAGAACAATGAATACAGAATTAGGTGATATAATCATTTATGTAACTGACTACTATCTATTATTTGTCTTCGTGCACTCAGCCCAGAAAAAACAACATACAGCTAATCCTGCTTTGAAATTCAGTATAAAACACACTAAATCATCAGGTCAACATGAGGGAGAACAATGGAAATATAATATAAGAGAGGAAAGTAAAAGATGCTTCCCTTAACTTTTTAATAAAATGTCAACAAATTGTAGTTCTTTGAAATCACCACTAACACACACATACATATACACATAGTAATCAAGAACAGGTGGGATAGAATGGAGTGCACACACAAAAAGAAAAAATCACAAGGAGTAAAATTTTTGGGTATTTCTCGCCCTTCGTCAGTGAGGAGTGAAGAGAGACTCTCATAAACAATGACAAAGGGCAAGAGATCCAAGAAAATTTTACTCCTCGTGATTTATTCTTTTTCTGTGTGCCCTGCACTCTCTATCTCACCTGTTCTTGATTACTAAATATCGCAGCCATGAGTGTTTTATTTTCTGTATATACTTTATATATATATATATATATATATATATATATATATATATATATNCAATAATAAATGCAAATTTTGAATTACTTTATTTTCTACCTAAGACCTGTCCTAAGATAAATAATTTAATTAGTACGGGACACATGTTAATTTGCATATTGAATTATAAACAATCATGGAGGTCTTAATTTATGAAACTAATTTGAATAAAAAAAAAAAAAATCATGCAAATCAATATAATAAATAAATAAATGAAAATCAAACTAGACCATTATTTTTATTTAGTGGGTTGCGTATAAAACATATTCCAAATTAAAAACAATTTATTTTTACATGGTGAAAGAATTAAAAAAGATGGTTTAATCTCTGCTGAAATCACTTAAGATTAGCTTCAGTGATCTTGTTTAAAAAGTAGTTTTATCAATTTCATCAATATTACCTATTCATAGAAGAAGTGGAGTATTGATTCAAATTTTATTAGTGGATGTGCATATCAATGGCATAACTAACAATTTATTATGTAAAGAAAATTAAGCCATTTAATCCAATGGCCTCCATTTAAGCCAGATATTTACTATAATATTTTACTTCTGTATTAGCCCCACTAAGTGGATTCAAATCAATATCCTAAATATAGAATAATATAATTGTAAGTAGCATACAAATGTAAATAAATGTTTCTTGAAACAATTCTTGTGAAAAAGTTACAAAAATAGCAGTCTAGAAATAACCTCCCCCTATTGTATACAACAGTTTTGTTTTATTTGTATTTCAAATACAAAAATATATAAAGAGTTTCCCTTACTAATCTTACATGCCTTATAGTGACGCATAGAGTCATAGAGATTACATAACTTATTTATTTTATTTATATATTTATAATGAAGAACTATAAATATGTTAGTCTAGAAGCAAAGTTATTACTCTGGATTAACTGTAATATTTATTTTTATAACCATTATTGATATCGAAGAATGTTGGAGGATGTATAAAAATTAGATGGTTTTTTAAAATTATTTTTAAACTCTCTGTGGTTATGAGAGGAAGTTGTATAATGAAAAAAAGACTTGATAGACAAAACCACTAAATATCTTGATACAAGATAATTAAATAAATATTTTGCTAAAAAAAAATAAAATATCATAAAATCTCAGTAGATTTATAAATCTGAACTGAAAATAGCTCAGAAATAATTAGCTGTACTAACAGCATAATTTTTAAATTTGATTGATTTAGCCCAATTCTAAAATAAATATGAAAATGGATATTTAACTGGGCATGTTAAAAAAAATTAATGAGTCACACTAGTTGATCAGGTGAACTTCGCTTTAGGCTTGTGCAAACAAAACATTAAAGTGCTGGACTTTACATTCCCTTTTTTACATTCTAACTTGAGAAGGATGCATTTAACAACCTCGAGATTTATCCTCTTTGACAAAAGTGTTGGAATTTTTTTTTTTTATTACTGTTTTTTTTTTTGGTTTTTTTCATGTCTTCATCATTTTAAACTTCAAATATAATATTTTGTTAGAACTTTTAAAATTCGCATCGGTCCAATAATTTAATTTAATTTTAAAAAANAAAGAAAGAAAAAAAAAACTATTGTGAAGTGATTTACTACATTTTTATTTAATATTTTTTTACAGATTTAAAACATATATTCATCATTTGGTTGAGGATGAGGACAAGTATTCCTAGACCCATGAAATAGAAATTAATGATGACCATAAATATTTTTATTATAACCTTTTCTTTATACAAAAATAAAAAGTCTGTCATTCTAGAGCTCTGATATACAAGTAGATTTCCCATATTTCATTAAAGATGGATACAACTAAGAATACATCACAAAATTTATTTTAAAATTTCTCTAAACCAGAGAGAACAACGAGCTTATTTGGTATGATCACTAAGCTTTTCTCTACACTGCCCGGAAATAGAGAGAGGTGAAAGGATCTTATAACTCAAATTTTATTGAAGATATACTTAGAAAATTACAGTTCAAGAGGAGGGTTTTTTATCATAGAGATTATTAGTAGAGAATTTTTTGAAGTTCGATCAATGTTGATCCAAAAAAAAAAATACAATTTAAATGTATTTTTTATTATTTGATGACCTTTCGGCTTACATTTTAAGTCATCTTCAAAGCTATCATGAAGGTGACAGGTGACAACATTTAGAAAATTACATTCTACAACTATTATGTCACAAAAATTAGTTTCAAACCTGTTTTCTTAAGATGTAAACTTGATTTCTTTAGGTTAAACGAGAATCTATCACCTTTATTGAAATTTAAATTTGAAATTACAATTTGTTTTCCATAACTACAAGTTTTAAAATTATAAGAAATATTTTTGAAGATCAGAGTTTCGTCTTCTTCATATTCCATGTTCCTGATGATGTTGGTTGACTGATTGGTTGATCATCGCTTGATGATTTAATCTCTGTTGGATGAGGCATAACAGCAATGTATTTCCAGCTTCGTAAAGTTGGTTGATTGATGCAGATTTTTAATTTCTTCTTCACATCCACTGATTATTGGGGTTGTTTGGGCAATGGAAATACTCAACTTTTAACATATAATAATTGGTTATACAAGTGTTTAATAACATTATTAGACTTTAAAATAAAATTAAAGTTTAAAGGTTTAATTAAAATTAGCATACTCTGTCTTTCCAACTATATTATAACTCTCTTTTAACCCTCGTTTAAGAGAGGTAATAGTATACTCTACATACATTTCCAGTGAAGTGTCTTACTTAGTAAGTGCAATTTCATCTCGATATGTCCCAAGGATCACCCTAAATCTCTTTCAATATTAACCTGAAAATTGGAATCAAAGATCTATTAGAATCTATTAGTTAAGACTTGAGAGTTTAATTTTTTATGTCACTCTAACTCAAATAATAATGATAAAATTATAATTATAAATATTGCCGAATTCGATCCTTGCATTTTAAAAATGATAATTTTCACACAATTTTTTTTTGGGGGGGGTGAAGTTAATTATAATTTTTAGAATAATTTTGGTTGGCCGCCCAACACATGAAATTACTTTTCAAATATATTCCTTAATATTCTTCTTTTTTTTTAAATTTATTTTTATGCTATATAATTAAATTAATGAAAATAACACCTTAAACATATTATATTCAATAATAATAATTGTGGAGGAAGGAGTGGGCGCTGCCACCCTCCCTCACCTTTGGTAACAACCCTTTTCACGGAAATATATGAATGAACTTCCGCGATCTACGGAAGCGGAACGCTGAGAGAGGAATGTAAGGCCGACCTCGTCCTTCCTCACCTCCCCATTGGTCGCCTATGCACCGATTGCCGAAACAACAATCTAAATATGTATGGAAAAAAAAAACAGTTTAGATTATCAATAAATAAGAATACAAAAATAAAATTTAAAACAAAGTGAGCTGTTATATAGGGAATGAAATATCTTTCAACTCATTTACCAGTGAATGGCACTGATAAGGAGATGTTTTACAGAATTAACGCCTATTCTCTAGTTACGCGCCATTAGTGGTGGGTGATTTTTCGGGAAACTAGATATGTGAGTTTTGGCTACGTCAGAAGTAAGTCGAGGTGAATTTCCTCCCCTTTAAAGCAACGAAAATCTTTTTTTTTTCTACCCATAAATGTATCTTATATAAAAGGAATACTAACTCACCAAAATTATAGGTATAAGAGCTACTTCTACCAAATGCACATATAACTGAATCCTATCATAAATCAGTATGATGTATAAACAGGGGAAATTATGCAGAAACTGTATGTATTTCGTGATGTCAATATAATCTAGCACAGCCCATTAATTCTTCATTTTTGTCTTTCTTACCTCCAATGGTCTGCTCTTCCCGCCCACAATAATCAAACGCACACACACACAAATATATATCAAAATTTAATTTTAGTTGGGGTTCGGTCGAGGGGTTCGATCGAACCCCAACTAAAATCATCTTAGAATAATATCTACGGTCAACAAACTCTCTCTTTGATAAAATATAATATTATATTTTATCTTGGCAGGATTGTTTATGTTTTAGACTTTATTGTGCTGTCTCAAAACCAAAGCTTTCACAAAAACATTTCAATACAACGAAGTACTCATAGACATTGGAAAATTTAGCAAAAATGAATTTAAGGGGCCTTAAAGCACAAAGTATTTATGTCAGAGTATAAAATAAGCTAGTTATGATGCACTGTTTTGTTTTACAATTTAATGATTTCTATAATTTATTTCAACATAATTTACTGTAGTTGGTTTTCTGCTTATTCTTTGTAAAAGATTTTTTATTATGCCTTTTAACAATTTATTTATTTAAAGCAAGTATTGCAAGTTTAACAATGGTAGGGAATTCAAGCCTTGTCAGAGAGATTCTTTACTGGAATCAATGGCCAGCTGTGGAGAGGACGACCCTTGTCTGGAGGATTACACGGTCAGCTTGGATAATCCGGACTCCTCGACATTGGCCCCAGCTGTCACGGCCCCGCCACGGATATCTTCAGCTCAAGTTCATTATCTGTCCGTCTGCGGCCAGAGAGGATCCAGATGCTTGCGAGGTGATGAGCGAGAGAGCGACCTTCGGCTCCCCTGAAGTAACAAATACCTTGGAAATCAGTCCTGCCAGAAGCATCTTCAGCTAGAGTTTCCTGCAAAAGAGAATCCAGGATGTCACTCAAGAAACTCAAGCCAAGTACATCAGTGTCAGCCAGTCTGTTACTTATCTTGGACTCAAGTGTATTAGCAGTCGTCCACTGCCAAAGAGGACTCTGATGCATGCTTACAAAGAGGCTGTGACATTCTTAAGTGACTTAAGTATCACAAGTCAAGTCCTTCAGAGTCAGCCCCATCTGCTACTTATCTTCGACTCAAGCATATAAGCAGTCCTGCCAAAGAGGACTTAGATATTGGCATGCAAATAGATAAGTTCATAAATTCGCAGATGATTATAACCCAGAGAAATTGACATTATAAAAAAAAAAAACCATGTTATTAGAGTTAATCTATTTACCTGTTATTTTTATACTTACAAGAAACTAGTGCAAGTTTTAGGGGGGGAAATTCTTCAGCTGACTCCTTTCTATTAGTATTTTTTCTTTGAAAACATAAACCAACAGACTGGCAGTTTGTAGTGCCCAAACTTTTAAAGCTGTATCCTTCTCTACCAACAGAAAGAAATTATTGTCACAATTCTCCTTCACAATTAAATGTGACAATAATTTCCTTCTGCTTAACTCAATAAATTTTATCCATTAAAACCCTCAATGAATTTTGTAATTATTGTAAAATAAGCTGGAGAGCCATGGGTTGGTTCTGATCAAGACTAGATTAGAGATGACAAGGCAATCTCTTAAGAAAAAAAGATAAGCCAAACTCAATCATAAACATTTACAGTAAACACAGGAAATAAGATTTGACTATTCCTGGAAGGAACATACAATATTTAACCTGTTTAAAAAGTAAAATCTAATACTTTCATATTTAGCTAAAATATTTCCTTGATGTTTTTGTTAAGTATTTTTTACACTGTTACTTACATGAGGCTAGTGCAAGTTTTAGGAGGGAACATTCTTCAGCTGACTCCTAATGAACTCTTTGGAAAATTGCTTTTGGCAATGTCTTTTTACCAAATGAATGTATGTCTGAATATAGTTCTTGGGATTGTTCTTCTAAAGCAATTTTTTATGTAAATTTATGGTTTTCTTTAATTAGTTACCAAGTAGACACTAAAAGCAATAGCCATTAAAATTAAAAAATCTCACTCCTTCTATCTCTGTTTGTATTTTGCAGCTAATTTTCACATATATAATTTAAATTGAATTGACAAGATCAATTATACATGAGATCATCTGAACCAGAAGAAGTGTTTATCTGTAGCCTGAAGTGTGAATTAGAACTATATCTTGGTTTTAGTAGACTAGATTATTGGAATTGAATTCAGCATACTTGCATCTAATAATTTTAAGATTTTAAAATCTAAAAATATAATTAAACGATTATGTGTGGGGATAGTGTTTTCTGAAAATATAAATTTTGATTTACCACCACAGAAGCCACAATTTTTATTTTTTCAAACAATTGCAAATGATACTACAATTAAAACATAAATTCAATACTACCAATGACTCATCAGACCAATTGAGTAGAGGTTTGCTTACAACATGCAGTTTATTTAAAAACCACTTCCTAACTGTAGCAAAAAAATTTTAGATTTGAACAGTTATTTATTAAAATCTAACTATGGGCTGAATCTCACCCAATGGGGATTTAAAATATAAAATAATTTCCTATAGTGCCTAATTGTTATTTAGACAATATGATATTTCATATATAGGACTGAAAACAATAAAAGAATTATTCCAATAATGTTTCCTACTATTCGGTGAAATCTCTTCATTAGAAGTGATACTTACCCAAAACAAAACTTGCATTTTGTTAGTTTTGATGACTTTTAAAAGTTCCAGTTACACGAAAGTTATATTTTGACAAGTTGTTAGCTTCCTTTAATTTCTGTTCAAATATAAATTGATAATCTGATTTAAAATAAATTAATAATGGTTTTTCAAATTTTTATCACATAGGGCAGCAACATTGGTTAATAGTGAGGAGAGCATTTTACCTGAGACCTAAAATTTGATTAGAGTGATTTTTATTATAAATTAGGGGAAACTGTTAATTCCTCTTTAAGTGTTTAAAATAATTTTTTTTGTACCGTTTTCATTAATTTTATTGAAAATCAAACCAAATAAACCCAATATTTATAACTGGAGTTAAACTTTATCCGAAACATGTCTATGGCTCGAATTATTTTGTTCTTAATGCAATATACTTCTTTTCATTTATTTTTTGAGTAGGCCTTTTAACAGGCTGTTGATCTTTGTACATGAAAACTTGTTAGTGATACAAAAAGAATAATTTTAATCATAGATATGTTTTGGGAAGTGTGATTCTAGTTATTAATTGCAAAGCTTCTGAATGAACTAAGGGTTTGATACATTGATATTGTAAATACATAATATGTGCTTTAGGAAGAGTAAATTCTTACTCTTATAAGTTCTTAATAAGATAAAAGTAGTTCTTCCTAATTTTCAGATTTGAAAAAGAAAAAATATTAAATTATGAATGCGATAAGAGAATAAGGGATTTTTATTAATAATAATGATAATATAAAATAATAGAAGTTTGGTAATCATAAATATAAAATATAAAAATTTTGGTTTATGCTCTTCTCAAAGGAACCATTTTTTCTGTTTCAATTTTGCTCCAAATTGCAGATATACAAGATAAAATATAATATTATATTTTATCTTGGCAGGATTGTTTATGTTTTAGACTTTATTGTGCTGTCTCAAAACCAAAGCTTTCACAAAAACATTTCAATACAACGAAGTACTCATAGACATTGGAAAATTTAGCAAAAATGAATTTAAGGGGCCTTAAAGCACAAAGTATTTATGTCAGAGTATAAAATAAGCTAGTTATGATGCACTGTTTTGTTTTACAATTTAATGATTTCTATAATTTATTTCAACATAATTTACTGTAGTTGGTTTTATGCTTATTCTTTGTAAAAGATTTTTTATTATGCCTTTTAAC
>KZ809457.1:51351-62961 GCA_000696205.2 Oncopeltus fasciatus
AATCATTAAGTATTAAAAAAAAAAAGAAGCTTATAAGGATCATTAGCTATTATTTAGTTAAATATAAAAATAATCCATCAAAATATCATAAATGAAAGCATATTAATTTATCCTTAATAGTATTGTTGTTTTTAATATTGATTAGACATAAATGTATCTGGATATTTCTTTTTTTTAAAGTTTTTGAATTAAATGAGGCTTTTGAAAGTTTTTTTTTTTTTTTTGTGATATCCATTTTTCATCGCTGGAAAAGACATTCAGAATTCTTTCACATTTAAAACAAAAACAAAGAGAATAACTTCGTACCCAATTAACACATTTTGATACAGGTTGTTTACCCAAATACTTAAAGAACAAAACTGTGAATACTACACATACCATTGGATGAGGGCAACTGAAAAAATACCAACTGAGGTAATAAGAGGACTACCCCCACTTCACCAAGAAAGAAAATCCAATTAAAAGAGGTTGGATGCACATCTATTAGAATAAGTTATGCAATACTTTTTCTTTCTTCGTACAAATCAAGAAAAACACTATTAATGACAATATTTTCGACATTTATGCATTGAATTAAAAGAAAATTAAAATTGAGGAACCTCGAAAAAAAGGAAAAAAAAAAAGTTGCTCAAACCACCCTTCTCATTGTGAATTCCCTTTCTTGCGTCTGATACGGAGGAGATCAGGAATCCTCACAATGCCTGAAGTCAGCTACCACTCCAGCGTTGAGCACAAATTGCGGTGAGACGCACTCAGCTAGCTGCAGCGCATAGAAACAACTAAAGAAGTTGAAGTCAGCCAACCACCGAACTGCATCACCTAGTGCATACTACCCTCCATCAAACCCAAATACAAATCCTAATATGTACTCTTCACTGTAAAAGGCAACATGGACTGCTCTAGCTATTAATATCTAGATATCGACCTCCCACACTACCGTACATACACTGTAGCTTTCTTCAAGAAGACAACCGGTCCCCCAATAGCTCAACCCTCGGCATTGATCCTACCCCAGATCTCAACATCAATATGAGCACATGACGTACATATACCAATCGACCTTCCCAACATAGGACTTCAATCCCACAGCCAGCACCTAACTACACCAATCTGAAGCCATACTGAGATAATGAGCATGGGTCAGGAGGCTAACCTGGCGTATCTTCTTCCACAGATGGTGGCCATATTTTCAGGTATAGCCCAGACTCTTTACAGTCTTCTTGCTCTAATTGGTAGCTTTCACGAAGATCCCATCGACATGGTTCTGATAACTGGAAGACATCACAGACACGACTGACGATACAAGAATATAAAATCCATCGAAGTGACTATACCAGCCACCAGAGTACAACCATTCTTGTAAAGCCAAATATAAAATACTATACTTTTAAATACAACCGATTTAACTTCACCACTGTTAATTGTCCCCCGAGGCATACCAACTGCTGTGGCGTTCGAGAGCCTTTGTCGAGGTCTTGGCAGTGGCTTCTTCGACTGCAAGGATCGTCGATAGGGTTATGCACTCCCAAGAGACGCAGGCACCTGTCTACCATCCAGAAACTAACACTCGACATTTACACCCCGCAAAACCCACATATGGCTGAACGAAACAAACTAGTATACCGTCCACCAAACATCCACATTAGGCCTAATCCTAATCAGTGAAATATAATAATGGAATATATATCGTTAAAATCAGCAGTAGAGTTAGAAGCAACATTTCATTTTTCCACAAAAGAAGTTCAGTATCCAGCTTGGGATGTTTCACGAATGATTTCGTAACGGTCGTATTTACCCCGCTACCCTGAGCATATAAAGAAAATCAGATCTTACCAACACATCCAATCATTGTTAGAGGGCATATTATTCACCTTTCGAGTAAGCTCTGCTCTATCCGATTTACGGACTACCTTAGCCAAGGTTGAATGTTGGCTCTACTCATTTACATAGTATACACAAAGGATATCCCAAAGAATTCTCTAACACTCACAGCATCATTCGCAGACGTCACAGGCATACTAGTATCCCACACATCCCAATCTAGAGCAAACTTTATTGATCACATCTTTCACAAATTTTTTTGTAGTATGGAAACTAATTTTGAATTTACTCATTTTATGTTCATTTTTAATGATACATTTCTTCTTTCGTTGTTCACGTAGGCTTCGACGGTCGTCAGAAGTATTTACCGTTTCTTCTTCCGGGTTGGACCGTGTCAAATTGGTGTTATTTGCTGAGCTTTCGCACATCATGTGATGGCTTCTTCAGGGCTGAAAAGAATGACAACTCTCATTCTCTTTTCAGCCCTGAAGAAGCCATCAGATGATGTGCGAAAGCTCGGCAAATAACACCAATTCGACACGGTCCAACCCGGAAGAAGAAACGGTAAATATTTCTTCTTTCGTTTTCAATAAAAAAAATTATTGATCTTATGCCTTTTATTGTAGCCGAAAAGCGATATCAATGATTTACAGGAGGTCTAAGCAAGCCGCCCACTCCTGAAATTGTGACGCAACTTAAAAATAAAATAAATGGAAAATGCGGAGGTGTACTTACATGTATGGCAGTGAGAAGTATACCAGCTGCAATGGCCACGCTCATCTCGTTGTAGTAGTGCACTCTTCGCTCGCCGTTCTCCTGTAGCCCGTAGATCTGCTTGAAGACGAGGATGAGGTACGGGGCGTCCGTCAAGTATTCCTTCTCCCAGCCTGTCTTGAGGGGCTTCAGGTCAGCCACCCACTTATCCCCTGTAAAGCATGGACATTTATCAAAATATCCAAGATAATAAAAAGTCATGAAGATAACCAATATCCAACAAAATGTAAACAATTAACTAGGTAATGTACAGTAATATGTACTGCATACAGTAATGTTTATCAGCATGCACAATTATCAAGACAACGAATACCGACAACCTGAAAAATTATCAAGACAACAAATATACAACAGCATGCACAATTATCAAGGTAATCAGTCTCCAATAGCATGCAATGTATTCAAGATAATAAAAAGTCATGAAGATAACCAATATCCAACAAAATGTAAACAATTAACTAGGTAATGTACAGTAATATGCACTGCATACAGTAATGTTTATCAGCATGCACAATTATCAAGACAACGAATACCAACAACCTGAAAAATTATCAAGACAACAAATATACAACAGCATGCACAATTATCAAGGTAATCAGTCTCCAATAGCATGCAATATATTCAAGATAATCTCTCATAGGATGCACTGTACTGAAGGTAATTATTCTATAACCGTATACACTGATGTAAAAATAGGCAAGGGAATAGAATAAAAAATCTATCTGCCTCAGCCAGGGCTCGAACCTGGATCTCCTGATATCCGGTCAAGCGCGTTAACCATAAGAAATAAAAGCAAATAAAGAGAGTCGAAGAAATAGCTTGACAATGTCAGCTCCTTTGAGCATAAGATGATGTATTAGTCTTACTCGGAGGTTTAGACTCCCGGTAGGAGTGCGGGGAATTTAATAAGTTATCTGGCTAACCTCAATGGTATGATCTGGCTAAATTAATAATAAAATAAGGTCAAATCTAAACAAACCACCTATTTGTTCGCCAATTGGTGGTTAATATATTTAATAATTTAGAGGGTAAAAAAAAAAGAAGTGATCTGACGCGCTTGCCCGGATAGCAGGATATCCAGGCCCTGGCTGAGACAGAAAGATTCTTTTATTCTATCCCCTAGTATTTATTGTTTAAACATTTATGTGGTATTAAATACCACAAAAAAAACGATATTTATAACTCTGATAAAGAAATAGGCAATAATCTAATAGTCACTATTATTAAATAAACAATGTTATTCACAATTACCAGAACATGAAAATGCATTCTCCGGTTTATATATGCAAATCAGCATAATACAGCTGAAGGAAATAATAACTATATCGGTTTTCTACGTAATAAACTGTTTTCAAGATGATAGATTTTCAGAATCAGTTTTGAAACAGCACACCGTAACACTATTATTACACGTCATTCATCAGAATTCATCGTTCTCAGGTCATCTTCTCAAGATGATGAATGTTCAAGAAAACATATACTAAAGCAACTATTTTTCAAGCATTCAAAATAATTAATCTTTTATAACAACACAACTAGGAAGCTTTTTGATGAATTAGTTCTTTAAAATCCAATGCTTAAGTTTATCCTGACTGAAACAAATCTCGCGAAGCGACATTATATAATTAATTTCCTAAATCAGTTCTATCCATCCTCCTTTATTTCTCAGTAAAAATTCGTGTTACAGATTTTTTCAAAAAATCCATTTTTTTCTTTAGTTGATCTGCAGTATATTTAACTTATTTATTTTTGTATATTTTTTATTCATTTAAAATGGCAAATGGTTTTGTAAATATGTGGTATAAGAGGTTATATAATATAATATAATGACATATATATTGTCAATTAGTTATTTAGAAAAGTCAAGGTGAGAATGAGCACTTTATGTTGACTATTTTTATTCTAAGAGTTTCGTTTCGTTTTCAATAAGTATTCGTTTCTTTCTTTATATANAAATCCAACCCAGTATACAATTATCAAAAAGTAGTTCCCATTCAGCATGCCGCCACTCAAAAAGTCTATTAATTATAATCTATTGTTTATAATTAATCTACTAAGAATTGTAATTTAAAAATATCAATCGCAAACTGCTTAAAGGGGAAATCTTAGGCCGCGCCTATAATCTAGCATTGTTTGATAACAACATTATAACCTTTAATGTTTTTTAAAGTACACAAATTTTTGTTTCGATATCACAAAATGGAGGCCACTTTCAGTGCCAGATACATTAAGATTATCCCCCAAACAGTTCTAGTAAACTCACATTTTTTATATTTGCACTCACATGGTTTTACATTACATTAGACTTATGGTAAGTGTTATGACGTCATCTTCATAATTCACAAAACACCTTTTCAGTTTAAACATACTTTACTTTGTTTTGTATTGGCTCAAATATCTCCGTTCGCGGAGGTTACTTGTCGTTGGATAAATAAACATTGTTTATAAACCTGTTTTTGAATATTATTTTAACTGTAACTACACACTACCCACAAAAAATGTAGCATATGAAAAACTCATTTATTTCGTTTGCAGAAGGCCTAGAAGTTCCATTCTACGCCTAGAGATGGCTCTGACTCAACTGCACACTTACCCATCCTCCTCTCGTAGTTGACTCTCTCCTCGCTCTCAACTATTTCGCGTATCTTGGCCTTCGTCTCGGGGTCAGACACAACCACGTACGTCCAGGGCTCTGTGTGAGCTCCGCTGGGAGCTGTTCCTGCACAGATAGTGTACAAACTTACACAATATGCTTGTTTAGAAATACCTATTATTTTATTCATTTTATTTATCACTGTAACTGGTATAGATACATATAAAATGTATGAGTTTTTTTTTTGTTTTTCCCATGTCCCACATTACATACACTTATTAATAATATTTTTTAGATATAATGTTACTTTTAAAAAATAAATAAAAAATATAAAATGTACAATTACAAAAGAAATATTAAGTAAATAATTGCAAGAAAAAAAAGCAAACTATTAAATTAATACATTAAATTTGAATTTGTACTAATCTTCCTATTGAAGTTCATGAGCGGACTTTCACAATTTAACATATTTTCTGTAAGGAAATCAAGCTATTCATGTCGGTCTATCACAAGACTTGAAAAATTTCAACACATCTGTGCACAATATAAAAATATGCAGTTTATTAGATGTTTGTTTGTTGGGGTTCGGTCAAGGTCGATCCCCTAAATGGATCTGAACACACAAAAGATTTTTGTTCGGGTTTGGTCATGAAAATGGGATCCTGATGACACCTGCCTGAAACGTTGGCAGACAATTAAAAAAATACACATTTTTTAAATTTTATTGCTTTGATCTACCTTAACCGAACCCCAATTAACAAACATCTAATAATAATAATATCTACCGTCAAAAACTCTCCATTTAAACATATAGCAAAAGTTGGGGTGTTCCTGCAAAATGTAATTTAGTTTATTGTGGACCAAAATGAACAGCTTAATTAGTTTTAGGTAGTCTGCTAAATAAAGGAAGTAGGTTCTTTTTGAGCCTACCGATTTCAAAGCCTACTTTTCCCCTCCACAAAGCAGTTCTACTAGATTTGGACTATGAGACTAGATCAGTAGATTGATGCAGAATGCTCCCTACCTGCAGTCTGTATAATGTTGTGTATGACCTCTCTGGGAACAGGATCCTTGCTGAAGAACCTCACTGTACGCCTGGTGTCCATCAGCTTGAAGAACTCCTCCGAGCGCTCGATGGACTCTTTCGCAGGACGCCTCGAGAAGTGGAAGGGTATGTGCTTGAGGTCCACCGGGAGAGCGGGCACCACGTCCGGGCAAGCCTCATCCTCGCCGCTCTCCAACTCGTCCAGCTCGTCCAGGAGGTCTGCAGGACAATCATATCACCCACTGCATTAGACAACATAGTGATGTTGTATCTCAAGCACAGTGCTTACTCCACTGTACGAATGTCTTCAGTCATCTGGTAAGGAATGAGGATAAAGGTTACGACAAGGGGGAGGGAATTAGTAAGCTGGGGTAGTGTCACAACCCTCCTCACGTGTGTTCTTACATATAAAAAGGAATCTCCTGGTGCCCTATATGAAATTTAGTGCTTTTTTAATATAAGACTTCAAAAATATTAAGATAATCGTCACTTATTATTTAAGCTATATGTAAATATTGTTTTTATAATGATTATAGTGCATTATTTATTACCTCTTTACTTTGTACACTTAAGGTTTTTTTATTTATCCTATTTTAGATTATCGAACCCGTATCAATGCATTGCTGGGTATGTTTCAGAATTCATCATGTAACCTCTTCCGGATCAAAGTTCTCAACCCATGAGGAGGGGTGGCCCATAATAAAACAACCCTTTAAGAATATATTTATTTTGAAAGCATTTTAAAAAAAATCTTTTGGCAGTTTAAAGAAGGACTTACCTTAGATTCGAAATATACAGGAGTTAGCGAAATATATAATCTGTCAAGCCTGCTTCATCTATTCCTAATGGTTAAGATTAAACTTATTTTAAGATGTAAGGTATAAAAGGTAAATAGATCAGCTAGACTAACCTCCCGCTAGTACACTAGCGCTACGACTAAAGCTCACCCTGTTAGGGAACATTGGGACTAATAGTTCACAAGAAGGCCCTGAGGGAGTGGTATTCGAACCTTTCACATGCGGGTAACGTTTTAAAAGAGACATTTTTTTACTCTTTGTTTTCCCTGCTATTCGTCCCCTTCTGGCAAAATTAATATTTTCTCCAGTTAACTGAAACTATTCTAAAATTCGGAACTGTAATAAATTTTATTCAATTGTTATATTTTTCGAGGCTTTAAGCCCTTAAACAATTATTAATTAATAAAAGTAAATCCAAATTTGTTTTTTCAGTCCTGACATGGGTTATCTCAATCACTCTTAGTGACTGGAGATAGAGGAGTCACAGTAAGATTTGTAAATTCCTTCTTCACGGGACAGGCATTCGCGTGACTGATAAAGCTATCTGAGCTTGAAAACTGTATCCTAGGTTTTCTTACCGCGGAAATCATGCTTTACTTATTATTCTAGTCCTTCACACCAGTTACTTGACGCAAATGGAATTTATGCCTCCTGTAACTCGAGATTTTTAAACATATGGTTGGGTTTGAGTTTGTACCCAGCTGTTACTGGTTCGATTCCACTGATGAATAGAGAATATTTTAAATAACTATTTTCAAGTATAGTTACGCTTATATGTTATTGAAAATGAAGAGCGAAAATTTTTGGGTTTCAGGAAAAACTTTAAAATGAATCTAATAGTTTTCCCCTACAATATTTTAAAATATATAAAGAAAAATAACAAATTACATACCCATAAACGTTGAGTTTAAATTCAAATCTTTATTTGTGTCTTAAATTTCCGCTGGTACATTAAGACAGACATTAAAACGTTAGATTTCTGATAACCCTCACCTAAGAATGAAATTTTTCTGAAAATCAAGATATTCACGTTGGTAACGACACGCGGCATACGTAGAAGAAGCAATGTGTTTCTATTTTGCTCGTTGAAAAGCTTCAAAACAAATGTATTTTTATACTTAAACGTCAAATGACAATTTATGTCTTAAATAAAAAGAACTGTCCACTACTATAGTAATAAAACCTAAATATTAGTGGCTGTCAATTTTAGAGTGGGGGAAAAAATCAAGATTATAAAACAATTGGGAATTTTCAAAAAATCTCAACAATTGAATTTTAATAATTCGAATTTAAACTATGCTATCCTTGATAGTGAACACAGTGGTCTGTTCCGAGTCTGTAGGACATTCTCATACAGTGTACAACACCAGAATCAGGACAGCAGCTTACATCTTTGATAACTGTTATCAGCCCAATGGGAAATAATTCCCCATCATCAATCACTAATCCAAAGTTGAAGATCAAGAGCAAAAGAATATTATACCTAGATAAAAAAAAAAAAAAAGAAACGAATTGGCTTTGAAGTCGATGAAGTATTAAGCTCTTTAGTTCTCTGGCAGGAATGTTTTTTTTCTGTCCGGAAATGAATAAGTCATCGGAGCGGAAGACTTTGCCCCGGATATTTTCGATTGGTATATATCGATTCTCTATAGCAACAGCTGACAACAGTGTCACCCCCCTGACCTCCGCTGACCGGCAGTCAGCCGCGTTAAAATTCACACCCCGCCATCATATTCTTATATGTATTAGATGCGTGAATGTGCCCAAAACTGAACCACGTTCAGACCGTTTTTCGCATCTTCGTTAAACGCTCAAATTTCCGCAGTTACAATTTAGAAAAAGACAAAGACGAGGAAAAATTAAATCTTTGGCTGACTCTAGGCCGACCCTTAAAAATATACTTTAATAATTTTTTTAATATAAACTTAACTTACAAATGCTAAAAAACTTAATCTATTTCTACAATGTTAGATATTTATTTTACATGATATGTGTATTATGTACTGGATTTTTCAATTAGTCTTTATATAGATAGCATAATTTCTTCCAATAACGAACTGAGCCAATGTCTTGTATAAATTAGCACAGATACCAAATTTGGGTTTTTCATTTTATAAGAGGGAGGAGATAACCAATCCCCTTCAAGTTAAATTCATAATAGTCTTCTTCATAATCTACGAAATAATTTTAAGAAATTTTCTTATATATATATATATATATATATATATATATATATATAAAATNTGTATATATGTGTGTGTGTGTGTGTGTGTGTGTGTGTGTGTGTGTGTGTGTGCTTATATAATATTTAGTAGGCTAAGAATACATCCTTGAAAAAATCTACAATCTTTGTTTTGCCAATTTGAAATTTTTTGTTTCCAGGTAAATTGACAACATCAATTCCTATGAGAATATAAGCCTTCTATAAAACCAATTATGAGTTTTATATAACACCTAGTTTATATGACTTACTAAATGGAATTTCATATTAAGGTTTACAAAGGCTCCTGAAGTTTTGTTGTACGATATAAAGTAATGGTTTTAAATTTAATTATTTGTAAAAAAAAAAAAATTATTTTTAACTAACTAAATTGTTTCAAAGCGTTCTCCGTTTGATACTGCACTTTTATATTTAAATTAAAACATATTTCCAGTCTTGGCTTAGAATTTCTAATACGATTTTTACATAATATCTTTGGATTTAGTCTTAGACAATTTTAATATCTCGTAGAGGTATCCCATCTTGACCTTTATCTTTTATGTTTGAGTAAACATTTATATGAGTAGTTCTATATTCCCGATAAATTCATTTCTATTCGGCCTACGTGCAAAAATGTCAGAGTTTCAGGTAGGGTGTAAAATAAGGGCTATAATTTTATTTAATGATATCATAAATAAATATTAAATCTCCAATATTTTTCGTGATGTATATCCTTACAGTCTTTTTAAGATGTGCAGGACTGCAAAGATGTACTAATTGACAGTTAATTAGCCTAACATATTACTAAAAGATGATTTTTTTTCTTTTAAACTATTTAATGTCGTCTGAATGAAGTATCTAATTCGTAGATATTCGATAACCAAGGAGATTCTACATTTTTCATTAAAAATGTACGTACATAAGGGATTTGAGCGTCAAACCGAAATCGATAATGAAGGGAAAATTGACATCAACCTTATTTCATTTTCAAGTACTTTCTTTATTCTACGATTTTTACAATGTTGCAGTTCACCAATGTAAAAATAAATGTGTACTCTTGTTATGTAATAAGATTTATTTATTACAAATATATTAAGGGCGATCTATAAAGGGCCACCCTTTTTACTCCCCTTCTTCCTCATTTGACTTCAAACAAAAACGAATCCATCTAAAAATTTGTCAAAATAAGCCAAAAATACGTGATCAGTTTACGTAATATAAAAGTGGGATCAAAGCTAAACTCTTGAATTTACATTTATAAATAAATTTTTTAATATTTTGTTTTTTCTAAATTACTGAAGAATGTATATGTTTCAAAATTGAAGTTTAAGCTCATTAATATGGTCGGAACTCTCATACCTTATATTCTCCGTCTTCCTTGGTTTCTGTACATCTCCCGTTGGCGAGCGCTTTCGGAACCTGTCCATCTTCTGGCCGAATACAAACGTTCACTGTCACGGTCCGTATTCAACTGTCTGATATGGTCGGAGGTTGGTTGGCCGTCGAGACCATTAATTATAGTTTTAGTCAGGATCAGAAAAATTAAATTTTTGGGTAAATAATTTATAATCTGACAATCAGTGCCGTCGGCCCTTCCAACTTCCCTTAGAAGGGATTAACCCGGCCTTTGTTACCTTTGAAGTTTGCCGACTAACCCTCCGTACCACCTCTTGTCACCGGTTTTCTCTCAGTTTAGTTCTGCATTCTGTGATGTGATCATAAATCCCTCTCGGAGAACTCTCCATACATCATGTTATCGGCACAATGAAATTGATTTATTTTTTTCATGTTAGTACAGTCAAATTTTGAATTTATTCTGTCATGTAATATACCACATAACTGTCTATTCATTTCAATCTAGAATTTTAGAAGTATAATAGTTTTTATTATATTCGAATTCTGATGATGACTTACGAGATAAGTCGAAACGTTGGCAGTAATAAAATAAAATAATTACCCAATAATTTTTGAGTATTTTATATTTCTCATTCTTGGCGAAACCCTGATTTTCTCACACACTAAGTTCATTAAGTTCATTACGTTTCCTAATGCTAAAATAGCGAATTTATTCAAATTTTAAATTTATTAAAAATTAAATTTCTCTCCAATCCTTATTCTCTTTAAAGCCAATATCAGCCATTATCAAAATAATTCATTGGTTACCACAAGGAAAGTCAAAGGCCGAATTTGGTTTCTTTATTTTAAAAATTGTGGATGCTAGAGCACACACACACACACATACAATTTTATTATTGTTAAAAATTATTGTTAAAAATTTTAAGGATGTTTCAAGCTACGTCGTTACTAACGTGAAGAGCTTGATTTCCTTGTGAAGAATTCACTAAAAGACCCAACGCCTTAACATACTTTCATATATATA
>KZ809458.1:16842-30685 GCA_000696205.2 Oncopeltus fasciatus
AATAATTATTTAATGAGGTATTTTTAATGGGAATTCTGACAAGTGAAATGAAAATCAACTACAGAATATATACGAATAGCGGTAATAAATAAGGCGGGAGAAATATCATGATTTGAAATGTTTAGAGTATTGGCATAAAATCAATTTTTATTATCTCCGATTTTTGGAGAAAATGTAGCTTACTTTCAGAACTTAATATCTATCTCATTAAAACATATATCTCTTCAATGTCTTCTCAAATTAGTCATTTCATCTTGTTAATCGTATTCCCAATTTTAATGGATCATGTGGGGGGAATCTAATAGTTTTACTCTTATCCTGAGTTTTTAGCTTACTATTTCTTATAAATTATTTCTCTAAGCCTTTTTACTAATCAAAATCAGCACCCGAAAAACGTATAAAAATATAGTTTGGTGCAAAACAAAAAAAAACTGACTTTCTGTATAATAAGATCTTTTCTTTTACTTCATTAGCAAAAAAAAAGTTTGTATAAAACAGTTTTAAAAAAATTTGTTGTTTTTTTTGAAAAAATAAATACTTTTTTCAAATGGTTCATCAGTTCTTCCTTGAATTTAATCTTATGAAATTAAGATGATTTTCAAAAGATGTATACTTAAACTTTTTTTTTTAGAAACTTTTGCTGCCAGGTTTCCAAATAATTTTTTTATAACTTAATAAAATATTAAGTTTCCAAGTTATTTTTTTATAACTTAATAAAATAATGTATACAATATTTTATTAAGTAAAGGAGTTTAAAAAAATCTAAATAATTCTACCATTCTGAATAGAATCAGAATACTACTGTTTTAAAATAAACTAATACAATTAAAATAAAATAAACACGATTATAATGCTTGTTTTCCTATTTAATATTTTTATTTTCATTTTGTAATAAAAATTGCATGTTAAACGTAAATCTTTCAACTTTTTTATTATGTTTTTCGTTTGAATTACCTAAAATATTTTATCATAATTTAAAAAAGAAACTCTTTGAAAAATTCCAGATTTCTGGAATTGACTTTTGGGGGAAAATTGGCCGATATTTTAAAATCGAAAATCTTCAGAAAAGAGTTCGTCGATTCAGTTGTTGTACGATCCCTCATACATAAATCTGTAAGTGACAGTACACACAGATGATCAGTATAGCCTTACCCGAAGTCATGTTCGAATCATTTGTTGGTGATGTGCCATTAGTCTCAAGAATTCCTCTCTGTGACAATATATTAAAATGACTTCTCAGTTTTAGGTCTCTGTCGTCTTGACCTGAAATAAAGAGAAAATTTAGATTTCTAAACGTAGAATAACTCAGAAAAACTATGCAAAGAGAGAACTATGACTTAAAAGGTGCAATGTCTTAAATATGACTTTAATACCAAAGTGCAGGTACATTTGACAAAAATTATTATTATAATATTAGTATTTTGACGATACTACATAAAGAATCATACACTTATATGGAATGGAATTTTATTTTCTTTCTAAGTTTCCACTTCTTATATTTAATCAGAAACTGCCTATGTGGTTTATTTTCCTATATTTAAGCTCTGTAGTATTATAAATTGAGATGTCTCAAAGTATGATCGTGAAATATGTCACCACCAACTTGGAAGACTTTATTACATCTAAATTTTCAATGCGAATATTAGATATAAGTTTCGACGTAGGAACTTTCTGTGTGATATTTATTATATGTTAAAAATTATTTGGAAACTATATGTTATATGTCATTTATTAAATACTTTAAAAACCATTTTTTTTAGCTTCATGTAGAAGAATTTATTGAGAGAAATCTGCTAAAAATAGGTAAATAACTTAAATTTGCTATTCCCTATGAGTTTTACCTGCTCTATCTTTACTGCATATTAATATTATAGTAAAGTATAAAAGGAAGCTGTTTGTGAATATTTTATAACATAACATTATGTTATATCAGTTATGTTTATTTATTTTATAACAAAAATTATAATCACATATATCATATATGAGTGCTTAAATTTCTCATTTTCTTTAAGAAGTAAATTTTTGACTTAGTCGTGCATTACTCTCACACAAAATTTGATAAAATAAAATAAATTAAAAATAATTATTTTTGCTCATGATATAACAATGATTCTTGATTGAATGTGATGGTCACATCACGGGGGAGAGGATATACTCCCACTTCTCCCCATCCATCCCTTGCCATTGAGAAGTACCAAGCCCAGACAGGAAAGTACCCCCTCTTTATTTAAGTCCCCTACCAGTTTTTGAAGGGTAGGCCCAATCCACTGCCATTTTGCTCCTTATCGTTTTTGAGATACACATTAGAGAACTGATGGCGTCTACCGATCATTATTGGCCTACGTTAGACTGTTCCATTCTCTTATAACCAACGGGATTAAATCGACGTGTTTTATATGGTTTTGGACTGTAGGAGAAATTTTTAAGGATTATTTCTGGAATTGGAAACTGTCGGCCTATCTTTAAAAAAATATAAAGATCTGTCTTTTCCAAACTAGTCATATAAACAAGAATCCTTTTCATAAAAGCTAATAAGACTGAAATGACTAAAGATAAAATGTATTATTTTAAGACTACAAATGGTACAGGCTATCAAGCTATTTTTTAAATAAATTATTTAATATGTGAATAGCAACTGTATTTATTCTATTGGTAATTTATTATTATCATAAATTGGACAATTAAACATGGGAAGGAATTTCTAGCAAAGATTTTTATTCAAAATATTTTAACAATCTATCCGTCAAAATACCTATTTAAACTCACCATAATTCTATTAAATCGTTAAAATAACAATTAAAAGTAAATTATATCAAACTATGAAAAAAGAATACCTAAAATATAAACTTTAATTAAAATTCTAACAAGTATTATTCGATATGCTGGGGAATTCGTTTAATGGAACATTTATTCAAACTTCATCTGCTAATGTTTTNTTATCATTAATTATCATATATATTACATAATTAGTTATATTAAATGATTAATTTTAAACTTATTTCATGGCTTAAAAAATCGAATGATTTTCACTTTGATTGACATAGCCACATTCACATAATTTAGAATAAAACTTAGATTTAGATTTATTTGGACAGATTAAGTATACAATACATGGGGAATGAAATTAAGTCAAATACCATTTGTTTGAAAAATAGTAATTTTAGTTAAAATAATTCGACAATAATGACTTTCTTCATACACTAAACTAAGAATTTGTATATGAATATTCATATATCTTAAAGGTATTGCTTGTATCTACAAATGTGGACTAAGTTTTTATTTCCACATTCAGAAAATACCAATGGATTCAGATTTTAAAACATGAAAAACGTTAAAAAAATATAGTTTTTAATTTATATCTCAGCAGTTCCACAGATCTACTGGACTAGTGTCTTCTCTTTTATGAAATTGAGTTTTTATTCAATAATTATATTTAGACAATTACATATAATTTCTATTAGTCTCCTTCAGCATAAGCATGTAAGATATATTTAGTAATATATATCTTTTGTAAAATGGTATGAATTTGTTATGGTTAAGTTTTAGTCTGTTTTTCACAGCGTTCACCCAATCTCCTTCAGCATAAGCATGCAAGATAAGTTTAACAATGTACGATGTGTTTTGCTATGCAAGTAGCAGTGTAAAGAGATACTTTAGAAAATGTAAAAGGTAAAAAGATTATGATAAAAAAAATATTAAAACGTGAGAAAATGTAATATTTGTGAAAAGTCGATCAAACCATAATCGCAAAGAAACCTTCATATTTTCGTATATTATTCTTATTTGACTCCCATTCGAGAATTCAATCAACCCTATGAATAAAGCTGTGCTATATTATAAGATTAAGGTAGATAATATAATCAAAATTGTTCTAGACAATTAAAAAAGTGTAACACAGAAAAAAAAATTATTTCGCTTATTTATTCATAATATGGCGAACTATCAATAACTTGCTTAGAAATAATAATAATAAAAAATTATTTGAATAGAATTTAGACAAAAATCTAAAATAAATGGAAACATTTTTATTTTATAATTTTATTTATAAATAAATAATGAATAATATCAGCCATTATTTATTTCGCGAAAAATAGGAAAGTACGTAAATAAGGAAGATTACATTTCTTTAAAATTATCATATTTTTCGTTATCCTGATTTTTTTATCAGGATATGCATGAATATTTAGTTTATGTCCACTGTAAACCTCACTCCTGATATTTAGTCTCAAACATTAGTAAACATGGGTACTATTATTCTATAAAATTTAGAGGATTTAGTTTAACGTTTGGCAGTTAATTTGAGCAAAAATGCTTTTACTTATAGAAAATCAATATTGTTGCTCTTCGAAGTGGGACATTAGCCTCATACCAGGAAAGAGCCATCGCATGACGTACCCCCGTTAAACATTCTGAGGGCTACTGGACGAAGTTATATAAGGACTGTGTTACTTTTACAGCGTTCTCCAATGATGTATCATTAAAACCAATGGTTTCTTTTCTTCACAATACTTGAACAGGGCACACGAACGGCTTACCTCAAACGATTTTTTTTTATGGATCATATGGTTAGAAAATAAATTCCTTATTTATCTTGATTTGATGCCGTGAATCACGATCAAGAAAGTTCCATATGATAAGGGTCGCCATATCTTCTCATCCGCAGCTGCTGAAGGGTAATAACCCTATATTTATTTAATAAAATCATTGATCATTATGTATCGACAGACAGGCTGTTAAAAGTCCTGAAAGATCAGGGATAATTCAGCTTCTCCCAAAAGATAATTAAAGAAAACCAGATCTATTTATTATAATACTTTAATTATTTATAATAATATAATACACTCGTAATTCATATTTTATGGAATTTTAGCTTATTTACATTATTATTATTGTTTGAAATCAGATAATGTTATTTATATAAAACTAGATAGTTTAATCAAATAAGGCTTTCGAAGATTATGAGCAATTGTCCACCCTATATCATGCTCTACATAATGTTGTGTTCATAAAAAGTGATGGAAATTAGAAGTTCTTTTAAGGCATACATGATCAGACAAACACATGGGGAGTTAAATCCTATACACAACTACGCGGAACCAATAACATACATTTTTAGAGTCACTATTTAATGGGATATACGCCGAAATATTACATTACGTACCAAGCATATACATTTTCGCGATTTTCGTTTAGGTCCTCTTGAACATTTGTGGCTAATAGATGGATAAAAGGAAATACCTCGAGTCAGTCTGATTCCTCAAGTGGAGGGTCGCGATCCTGATCGGCCTTACTGGGGAAGGATGTGTCGCGAACTCGCGATTGGGAGTCTGTCGCATGGCTGAAGATACACTGGACTACTCTCCCCCGACCTCCTAAAACAAACAGATAAACACGACTCTGAAAGAAGATATGGTGTAAACAAAGGAAGATTTAATAATTAACTTCTAATACAAAAATATATCAAACCGACTAGCAAAGAAGAATAGACGATTTTCACTAAGCCACGTGTAAACTAGATGGAAAAAATAAAATCATTGGGTCGCAAACCACGAGAAAAGATTGTGTACACTGCAATGAGATTGTGTACACTGCAATGAGATTGTGTGTATTAAATGAACACTTTAAAAATATTGAAGCTATCGTCAATTAATTTGATCTAAAACAAGTAGTACTACGAATCTAATCCAGATTAAATTTAAGTATTGACAAAATTCTAATTAATTATCAAGATTATTAGTCAAGAATGTAGAAGGAGAAATAACTTTGTTTATATTTTGAGGACTTGCACTGAAGTTTATTCTCCTATCCCACATGGGAAAATTAGAATTAATTTTTCTAATTAGTCTCCCAAATATTATTTACGTGATAAAAATGTGTTTTCTATCGAATTAATTATTTACGAAGTATGATGAATGTTATATTTCAGACTTCTGGATGAGAAATATGCGGAGGGAATGCTGACATATGCTTCCTGCTTCTACAGCCAAGAGACATTAGTCCAAGACAAAGGGGTATGTGATTCCTCGGTAAGTAGGCCATTAATTATTAGTATATTGTTATATTCATCGCAAGTCAACATGCATGTTCAACCAAATTGATTAAACAAACCCGAAACAGAACCATTGTGGGTTTTCCTCCACTCGAAAAACACTCCTTCAATAGAAGCTTGATGATACATGATTTTTTGCAACGTTTTTGCATCTAATGAAGTAGGTATGTATATCTTCTCAGCCAGCAACGATTGGTGTTAATGGGGAGAACCATTTTTTTATCCTTACATGCATACATTATAAATATTGTGTTAAATATACTCTAAATTCCTAGTAACTTGTTTAATATTTTCTATTAAAAAAAAATTGCACGACATAATGAATATTATTTATTACAAACTGTTACATTTTTAATTTTTTTACATTATAATAAAACATTGGAGGAGAGTAACTATTCATAAATGTCACTCTCTAACTATTGGGTTTTGCTTACCCATATTTTATGAGATCAATTGGCGGGGAAAATTTTAGGGTTTGGAGTCTGAGGATAGTGATCGGACTAATGGTCTAGGGAACCAACTGCGAAAGAGGGAAAAGCGAAAATAAATTAGGTCAATAACTAAGTCTATATTCAAATCACTGTGAGGAGTAGCGTTGGAATACGTAATAATGTGCATTTGCAATGATTCTAAGGATTTTTGACTGGGTACTTTAGAAATAGAATGGCTTCGCAGTAAACCAGGTAATGTATATAATTAAATAATTATACACATAAACAAGCAATAATAATGCTGCCAAGTCGAGTGTTTAGCAAAAACGTAAACATATTTCATATTATATATAAAATGAAGCACTCGCGGCTGCGATATATAATAATCAATAAAAGGTGGGATAGAGTGCACACACAAAAAGGAAAATCACAAGAAGCAAAATTTTCGGGGATCTCTCGCCCTTCGTCGGTGATGTGTGAAGAGAGACTGAGAGTGAGGTGTGCGTTGAGGTTTGTTGCGGAAAGGACTCAAAAGAAGGGAAAGGCGATTGGGTTTTCCCTAATCCTCTTATTGTTGGCAATTGATGCCATGTCTTATAGTGGCTTTGAGAATGTGCATATAGGCGCACTCTCTAGTCTTCAGTCGCGAATCTAAAGCCGTGTCGGGAAATTGTTCAATCACTTGAACTTGGAAAACGTCATAAAGCTCATTAAATGACTCTGAGCAAGCTTTGTTATGGTAAGAGGAGACTGTGGTTAATAACCTGTTCAGAACCACAGTCCCCTCTTCCCGTAGCATGCTCAGAGTCATTTAATGAGTTTTAATGACGTTTTCCAAGTTCAAGTGATTGAAGAACTTCCCGGCACGGCTTCAGATTCGCGACTGAAGACTAGAAAGTGCGCCTATATGCACATTCTCAAAGCCTCACCGCACACCTCACTCACAGTCTCTCTTCACTCCTCACTGACGAAGGGCGAGAGATCCCCGAAAATTTTACTCTTTTACTCCTTGCGATTTTTCTTTTTGTGTGTGCACTGCACTCTCTATCCCACCTGTTGATTACTACCATATATATATATTTGGCCACCCTTTTAATTTCGACTAATAAAAGTTCAGTAATACCGAATAATCAGTCAGTATCAATTAAACATTGAAATTATAGTTTTTCTTGGTACAAAGTGAAATCGCATGTCTAACATGGTTGTCGATTTTTCACGAAAGGCAAGCATTTTTTTTTTAGAAACTACTTTTTTTTTATCAGATTTTTATTCTATCAGCTTGATGAATAACTTTACTTTGAATTTTAAGCAATTTCCCATAATGGACAGAAAAGACCAGAAGGTCATGCGAGAAAAGCCTAAGAGCCATGTGTTAGGGGATGAAGAAAAATTTGCTAGTTTTGAATCAAATGGTTTATTATTTAAGAGTATACGAATGTGTACGACGTTAAGAATTATAATTAATTAAAAATACACGAAAAATGATAATACATGAATTTACATATCTCGTGTAACAGTGAAAAGAACGACAACAAAATAAACATAACAAAAAAAAAAAAAAGTCCAACATGCAGGAATTGCTAAACTAGGAAAATTCCTCAGCATCATAATAATTGATTATTTCTAGTTTTTCGTACCACTAACTTTTAACTCCCACTAACAATATTATGCTTTTTTTTATTTAAAGAGATAAATCGAATTTTTCACGTATAATTTTAAAATAACATGTATTATTTTATTATATCCTGCACTGCAACTGATAACCGTCAAAATGTTTCTTATCAAATTTTGGGTAACTAATGAACCCTCACTCCTGATCAATAAAATTAAATTGTTCACTGTAAGTATATTTCAATAACATTTTTAAATTTGAGTACCAAATTATGTTTTATTTCAATAGAAATTATAGTCGTTAAAGTTTTACAAATGTTTTTAGTCAAGGGTTGGGTTTCAGGCCAACCACTACTCCTAATTTAGCTAATAATAATTTTTGAACAATTATTTTAATATTAAATGCCTGTTTAAATTGTGCTCATAAGATTGATAAAATGCCCCTAATCATTTTGAGTGTTTCATTTTAGCCCATACTCTTATTCAGCAAAGCAGCTAGTTGACAGGTGTTACTTACTACAGTAGTTCTAACATTGCATTATGTAATATATATATGGGAATTATATTGCATTTAAATGAAAATTAGGGTTGCTAGAGCTCAGTTATTAGTCGGAAGTCAGGTCAATTCTCACTCCTAATAATGTGATTTTACTGATCCACAACAAACCAGCTTGCAATTATTATATCATTGCTACCTGTCTAATTTTGTAATGTTTAAAGAAAAAATAAATGTAGGGCTTCAGATGAACCCCTAGTCGTCATTATTTATCTCGGTAAATAACAACCCGAATCATTTTTACATTAGTTTTCTTCATTATGTTGAATTTCATTCTACTAATTCGAATATTTAGGCCGCTATAGGCCAAATGAAATTGTAAGTTTTAATTAACCACCACTTTCACTTGTCTGATTTTATTTACATTCGAGATAATTTTAGAGTTTTGCATTTGAAAAAATAAGCCTTTTTTTCACACGAAATAACAATTAATTGCGGCAAAAGTTAAAAAAATGTAAAATTAAAATTTAGGGTTCTAATAAATTCTAATTGTTCTGTTTCTCTATGTAACTCATATTCATTTTTAATCAACAGACAAAGCTGTACAGATCACTTAGTAGGGCGTTAAGTACAAGATTGTCTTTCAATACGTTGTGTGTCTGTCCGTTTGTTATCTGTTGGTTTTTCTATAAAAGTTCGGGGTGTATTCCTTTAGTGTTTTTAATGTTTTATTTATTTAAATCATGGCTACAAAGCACGTTCAAAAGAATTTTAATTCTGAAATCTCAATATTAATCTATTTCTATATAATTTAATTTATTTATTTTTTTTTTTAATATTGCGCATTGACTGCTGATGGTCATTACCGCTGATCTCAATTAACCCGATATTATACAATACAGATTTACTTTAAGTATGTTTCACAAATGTATAGCGAATTTCCACCAAAATCTGGAGAAAATCATCGAATTTTCTGCCAAAAACAATGTATGCCTTAGATTACAACTAAATCTTACTCACCATACAAACACCCACAAAACCCTATTATCAAAACTTAGATCCCCCCCCCCCCCGGCATTCTCTGACGAAAAACCCATAGAATAACTATCATTTCCATTGTTAAATTGTTTACTGGTCGATGAAATTACCGTAACTATCAAATGTCTGTGACAGACTCATATGCGAGATTAGGCCCGAAATCTACCGACTACAATTTCTACGTTTTTTTTTTTTTGTTTTTTTTTTCAATTAGAGTTATTACAGGTTCCATAAAGATACTGCGACCAAATTTTACGCCATCAAAATGTATATTCAGCCAATTTATTACTATTGATTGATAATAAATATAATAATATAAATTAACACTGAAATAAATAAATAAAAAGTAGTTATCAGCACAAGTGTGTCACCTTTGCATCATAGGGCACATGCTTTATCGATTTTCAGAGTTCATCTCTAAATTTAGTTCAAATCAAGTGGAAGTGACCTTCAAGAAGGAGATTTTTTTTATTTTAAATTTTTTAGAGATCTTTTGGGGAAGGCTAAGTTTCGAACAATATGGAATATGCATAACTAATGTTTGGGCACTTTGGAGAAAAATCAGAACGCTCCATGTACTATATTATTACACTAAGTTCAATTTGAATTTTTTTTATCTCAAAACTAATCTAATTTTTAAAGCATATTTCATTGATTAAAACATTGGAAAGTCGATATACCGATTAAATGTTTTCTTTCATGTTCTTATTAATTAGGAAAGTAAAGATGTTAATATTATAAAAAATGGATATTTTTTAATAAAATTATTGGATATAGTTTATATGAATAAGTTTTATTAGATATCGTCAGCAAAAGTCTATCATCACGTAACTTTGCCCCTTTGAAATACATTCTTCCCTAATATACGTTCGATTATAGTTTTTTTTTCCATTTTAGTTTGGGTTGTCTCTAAATGAAAGAGTAATGACATGTTATTTTGTTGTCTGGTTTTAAACAATAATAGCCACAAATGTGTATTGAACTTCGTGCAATTGAGCATAAAATGACCAAAATAGTACCAAGATCAAGTCCATAATATTCAAGACTAATTATTTTCCCAGCAAAATGATCTTTAGTTTTCCAATGCACAATACATATTTCAAAATTGGTTTCAGATTGAGACATGTCATCATAACACTGTGAAGTAAATTTTAGCGAAGGCCATTAATTTTTTTTTACTATTCTGGCTTGTTCAATCTAAACTAAAAATATTTCATAAAATTCCCGTCAAATTTTTTTCTCAAACACGTAGAAAAATAAGATATTACTTAGATATTACGTCACAAGTGCACGTCAGAAAATTTTTACTTGCATTTAATCGTTAGGGAATTTTTAAAATATTACGTTTTTTGCCACATTTTTTTAAGTCAAATATTTCGTGCGTTCTTATCTTTTTCAGTTCTCTACGATAGAATTGGGGTTTTCTTCGGTGTGCACGTCAAAGAGCATTTAAAAAATATATTAACTGTAATTTCAATAGACATGTTGATAGATAAATACATAAATATTTTTATAATGGGAAACGTTGAAAATAATACTTTATTTATTCGATGTTGCAAGTTATTCAGCTAACCTACTACTAATTTGTAAAAATTTACAGAAAAGTATTAAATGTATATATTGAATGTCAGCTTTATTTATCTATTTATTGTTATCAAACTTTCTTAGTTTGTTATCATTAAGGCTTTCTGTACGTACAAAACGCTCAATGCAATTCCTAAATTCATTATTAACAAACAAATAAGAAAAGAGGCGCACGAAGAAAAACATTAGTTTCAAAAATCAATTCCTACATGTTTAACATAAAGAATAAAATTTAGATATTGCTGACAAAATATTTTTAGAAATTAAATCCTCTGATGATGCAAAATGGAAATTAGCGCAAAACAGGATTGAGAAAATCAAATAGTTTCTCTTTTAGCACACATAACTGGCATCCTACACAATAAATAAAATCTACTTTTCTTCCTAGGCTTTCTATCATAATATAGTATGAAAATTATTTCTTATAAAAGTTATATCGTTTAAATAAAATTATAGAGGCAATTTTAGCAACTGGTTTGGAAATTTTTGGATCAACAGTGAGGTCAACAATCAGAGCAGCTTCCAAGAATTTATAATGATATATGATATTTCGATATCTTGATCGGCCTAGATTTTAATTGACGATGAAGAACTTGGCTTGATCATTAACCAATAATTAAGATAAACCATTAGTATCTTTTAACATTACCTTAATAATTTTTTCCTAGTCGAGGAGGCAGATTAGTTTTGTTGCAAAATAATCTAAAAATTTCATTTTTTTAATAACAAAAATGATACAAACTATTTTGTAATAAATGAATTATTTTATCTGCATCACGATTATAGAAAAGAGTTGTCAAGTATATAAAGTGGAATTTGATGAAATTTAGGTTTGATTAGAAGGTGGAGGAATGATTTCATCTTCTCAAATAATAATTAATTAAAATAATATTTTGCCTCAACACTGGGGTAAATAGTGTATTTACAATAAATAATTGATGAAGTCGTAGCGGCCCAGAATTCTTATAAAATACAATAATCATCCTTAGCGCAATTGAGACTTTTCAGTAACTAAATAAAGACTTTCACAGCGAACATAAAGCAAAATACTTAAAGTTTATATGTTTTTTAAAAATTAATCTTATGCGTGATATTTACTATTTAAAAGTAATGTTTTTTCAATTTGATTTCCCTAAGATTTAAAGTCAGGTTTAGGTTAAAGTGTGTGTTTTTGACATCTGTATAAAACATACTACAATTGTAAATTCCCGCGGCATGTTATTTTAACTAGGAAATCCATTAGTTTTATTCGGTAGAGTTTATGTATGTCAATGAAAGTCATCAACATTTTAAGATTTAATGGAAGAAAATTAAAAATGGGGGTCTGAGAGTGTAAGCTAAATGTACTTACATACCTCCACAACTTCCAGCACTACCCATCGTTGTCTTTCCCGACAGAATAGAAATATTGCTTAAGTGCCTAGCAGACCTCTCATCATCAGATGATTGATATTCAAGCGAAGCTTTATCGCTCAGGATACTCATCGCGCTACAACGGTTGGAGCCTCATTTAAGTGGCAAGCATATCGGCCCACAAGTCGAATTCAGTTCGGATAATGTTTAAGTTTTACAATATATTGTAGATCCCTACCTTGATCTAGAGTCTGCTCATAAATCAGACAGCCTGGCTCCTCGCCACACTCTCTTGGCCGGTCGTCCAACCTATTAGAATTTTTAGGCATTTTTTATACATTATTTTTAAAATGTAAATTGCTCTTAAGAGCGGTATAAAAGGAACTTTTAATAGTATTTGTTTGTTAATGCCATCAGTAATAGTAGAATAAAATTAACTTGTTAGAATGTTGTGGGACAAATGCCTACATGAATTTGTCAAATCATTCCGACCATGGCAAAGAATTTGCATTAAGTTTAATAAAATATTTAGATAATATTGATCTGTAGAACAAAAACTCAATGAAATTTAATACTATTTGATGTGTCCAGGATTGTGATTTATTCAATATGTAGTAAAAGCAATATTTCATGAAGCTATAAGAATTCAGTAGCAGTTATCTTCTAATGTTCGGGATTTGAGTTAAAAACTCTTCAAGAATGTCTGAAAAATTTACACGTGGAATTTTTGAAAAGCATATAATTATGATTTTTGAAATCATTTAAGAGAGGCTAAGTGATGATAGATCTGATTTCCAGATACCTACGAACGAAATACTTTGATTTATCGAGTAGAATATCAAAAGCCAATAAGAAATCAAATAAAATACTTGAAACATATTTAACAAATTATTTTTGTTGTCAAAATTAAAGAAAGATAACATTTTGTACAATAAATGAATAATTCAGCTATAGATGAAGTTGACAAAATGAATGAATCCTCATTAGTAATGGTGATTTCTTGCGTTCAGCACAGTAGTACACACTGTGCTGAAGACCTAAATATTTTTCTAACTTAAAGACAAATAAAACAAAATAACCCTGCTGATAATCTGGTTTCGGCCTGTTCATAAATCTGGTCAACCTACCATATTTCATGCCAAGTTTCTGGTTTCAAATATAACCTGTGTTTTGATTTGTTGATTGATATAACCAAATAACCGATTATAATTTTTATATTGGTACCTGGATATTTATTTATTTCATATTTCATTCATTGATAACAATTTATATATATATATA
>KZ809458.1:83296-93782 GCA_000696205.2 Oncopeltus fasciatus
TCTCTCTCTCTCTCTCTCTCTCTCTCTTTCTCTCTCTATCTATCCATCTATCACTACTCTCTATCCCTCTCTATCCCTCTATCTCTCTCTCTCTCTCTCTCTCTCTCTCTCTCTCTCTCTCCCTCTATCACTCCCTCTCTCTCTCCCCCTCTCTCCCTCTCCCTCACTCTCTCTCTCTATCTCTCTCTATCCCCTCCCACTCTATCTCTCCCTCTCTCTCTCCCTCTCCCTCTCCCTCTCTCTAGCTCCCTCACTCTCTCTCCTCCCCACTCTCTCACTCTCTCTCTCTCTAGAAAATAACAGAGAATACCCACTGGATCCTAATTAAGGAAAGTATGGGTCAGGCACCCAGATGACATCTAACTTACAGACGATAACTGGAAATTCTTTCCTTCTAGAAAAATCATTGGATTATTTACCCAATAACCACAAATCAACAACATAAAATTGTTGTACAATCATATACAACCAAGATTCAACACACGTGCCTTGGTTTTCCTTACTTATCCACTCATCAGTACAGTTTTGTTCTGCCTTTCGAGACACTATAACTAGCTTAAAATCCAGATGGCATCGATTCTTTATACGCTAACTGTAAGTAAGTGCTTAAGGACCTACCAAGCAAAAAACGAGTTTTTTTCTTTTTTAATAGCTTTAGAGTTCTTCATGATGATTCGTCAAGTAATGTATTGTATGGATGTGTTTGTTCAGGGGAGTTAGTCCCCCTTATGAAGATGACAATTTGACACAAACCCTACGGTTTTAGTATTTGTACGGGCCTCTTTTAGAGATGCATGTCACTAAATGAAGAAAAAGAATAATTGGCAAATATGTCCTTGAAGAAAAAAAATTTTTTTATAATCCTGATGTATGATATCAAAATAGTGTCATTTGTAAGCTGTTCATCTGACAAAATTAATTGTTGGGTACTCACAATATTTTCTGAAAATGAAAGAGGGTTTAATTTAGGAATTTAAAAAGAAGGAAAAAATATTAAGTCCTCTTTATGTCAAAAGGCATAAATTTCTTGACTCCATCCATTAAGAGATTCTCAAGGACAGCCATTGACTTTGAAGCCGAATAAAGTTAATTTCTCATTAAAAAAAAAAAAAAAAAAAAAAAAAAANCCAAACATAGTCACAAAGTATATGTGACATAATTTTATTTTTATTGAAGAAATTTCCTGCAATAATCATGTCAGTCTGAGAAGTGTGAGGCGTGGAAGTTTATGAAGCCACTTATGACTTTCTCATCAGCAAACTTCTTCAACCCCAAACATAGTCACAAAGTATATGTGACATAATTTTATTTTTATTGAAGAAATTTCCTGCAATAATCATGTCAGTCTGAGAAGTGTGAGGCGTGGAAGTTTATGAAGCCACTTATGACTTTCTCATCAGCAAACTTCTTCAACCCCAAACATAGTCACAAAGTATATGTGACATAATTTTATTTTTATTGAAGAAATTTCCTGCAATAATCATGTCAGTCTGAGAAGTGTGAGGCGTGGAAGTTTATGAAGCCACTTATGACTTTCTCATCAGCAAACTTCTTCAACCCCAAACATAGTCACAAAGTATATGTGACATAATTTTATTTTTATTGAAGAAATTTCCTGCAATAATCATGTCAGTCTGAGAAGTGTGAGGCGTGGAAGTTTATGAAGCCACTTATGACTTTCTCATCAGCAAACTTCTTCAACCCCAAACATAGTCACAAAGTATATGTGACATAATTTTATTTTTATTGAAGAAATTTCCTGCAATAATCATGTCAGTCTGAGAAGTGTGAGGCGTGGAAGTTTATGAAGCCACTTATGACTTTCTCATCAGCAAACTTCTTCAACCCCAAACATAGTCACAAAGTATATGTGACATAATTTTATTTTTATTGAAGAAATTTCCTGCAATAATCATGTCAGTCTGAGAAGTGTGAGGCGTGGAAGTTTATGAAGCCACTTATGACTTTCTCATCAGCAAACTTCTTCAACCCCAAACATAGTCACAAAGTATATGTGACATAATTTTATTTTTATTGAAGAAATTTCCTGCAATAATCATGTCAGTCTGAGAAGTGTGAGGCGTGGAAGTTTATGAAGCCACTTATGACTTTCTCATCAGCAAACTTCTTCAACCCCAAACATAGTCACAAAGTATATGTGACATAATTTTATTTTTATTGAAGAAATTTCCTGCAATAATCATGTCAGTCTGAGAAGTGTGAGGCGTGGAAGTTTATGAAGCCACTTATGACTTTCTCATCAGCAAACTTCTTCAACCCCAAACATAGTCACAAAGTATATGTGACATAATTTTATTTTTATTGAAGAAATTTCCTGCAATAATCATGTCAGTCTGAGAAGTGTGAGGCGTGGAAGTTTATGAAGCCACTTATGACTTTCTCATCAGCAAACTTCTTCAACCCCAAACATAGTCACAAACTATATGTGAAATAATTTTATTTTTATTGAAGAAATTTCCTGCAATAATCATGTCAGTCTAAGAAGTGTGAGGCGTGGAAGTTTATGAAACTACTTATTTAGGATCTCAAACTTCTTCAACCCCAAGCTTAGTCACATACTACGTGTGGAATTTAAATCCCTAGAAGAAATCTTCCCTGACACTCACGAATCTAAGAGATGACGGACTCTGATGTTTATTGTAATATTTTAGTGATTACAGAAAGGTAAATAGATCCACCAGTATACCTATTATACTGAGACAGGAACCTCTTCTGAGTTTAATATAATTTAGCATGTTTGAAGATATTTTTTAAAAGTAAAAATTTGGCATTGTAGAAGTATGATATGAACTGGATATTGGAATTAGTTAAGTTTAAGTAATATATTCCTGTATAAATTTCCTTTGGTTGAAATAAGCTGTACGTACACCAACGACTATACAGAGATTGTTGTTAAAACAAAAGATAATAACACGAATATTAAAAAATAAAGACATACTTATTTTAAAAAGAGTGGTGTTTTACAGATGACATATACTATATGTATATTTTTTAATGTTTTATAAATAAGGCCTACATTTTCTGATAACATTTTATGAGTGTGCTCTGGCACGGACTGAGGGCTCTATGTGGGGTCCAACCCTTTTTGCTGCTTCGAATCTCGTCCAGATTAAAATAGATTGGAACCTATTAATTTTAATATAATATTTTACTCATGTAATGATTTATTGTTTTATTTGTAAATTTGAAAAAAATTTTTGCAAAACTTTGATTAAAAATAACTAATAATTTAAAAATATCCAACAATAATAGAAATGTACATTTGTAAGCTCGTATATTAATTCTAATATTCATATCGTGCTTATGTTGATGAGTCAAATGAGTTCTTTAAATTAATCTTTGTCTCTTAGTTGTCCATTGTTCCCCAAATTTATTAGGCAATTCCTTTTAAAGTGGAAATAATTTTATACTGATTTTATAGAATTATCAATATTTATCTAATTTTATAGAAATATGTATTTTATTTAGTACCACTTGGGGAATGTTTGTAATGCATTTAACCTTTTCAATGTTCATGGAAGTAGCACACTGCAAATTCTCTCATATAAATGTAAAACATCTCACTCAGTGAAATTAAGTTGTTTTTTTTAAATAATGGATACCAACCCTTTTGCAATATATGATTAAAATAAAGGGGAAAAATCAATAATAATAAAAAACAAAAAATAAATTTTTAAGAATTTTAAAGCTGACTTTATTGAACTGAGGAGTTTATTTAATGCTCAAAGAACCTATTAGGTTTGATTGGTATAAATAAAAATGAATTAAAATGTTTATGTATTAAATTGAGGTAGCTTAGTTGAAAAACAAAGTTTTAGTAAGAACAACATATTAGCTAGAATTCACTCGTACTTCTTCGAAATATTTTTGATCCCTTTCTTGTTCCCTTATTTGACTAGTAAAGATATAATTTACTATTTTAACCAATATATATTTTATCTAACAAATAAAATGTTTAAGTTTACTTTTGTATGGTATTCTTCGTGTAAAAAATTCATATTTTATGAAAATATTTCAAGAACCTTCACTAGTCACTGTTTTACAGTTCCGAAAATATTGATGGAAAATGGGTCTTTAAATATATTCTCTGCTATGATTTTGAGTTTTAAAAATAGTAAACAGCTACAAATAGAGACATACTTTTGTAGAAGTAGTTAGATATAAACATTGCTTCAGAAATGAGAATGATAACTAGCGGCAGTTGTAAATCTATACTGTTCCTCTCCCAATACTTATCTATTTACAGTTTTTCGTTAATTTCTAAGCATTTCGAGTCATTTAACAAAGTGTGGTAAAAACTGGTCCTTTAGAGCATTCAAACCAATGACTTAATCAGCATTTTGGACCCTAGTTGGAAAAAGGCTTAAAACCATTTTTTTACTTGAAATAATTTATAGAAAATATAATCATTTTTCTATATATGGCTATCACCTTTCTTGGCATCCTAACAGTTTTTGATTTATTCCCTTAAATAAATGTATGAAAACGGCTCTTAAATTTAATCAATTCCATAAACATTGACAGATATTTTGAACTCCATAAAGAAGATATAAAATAATAACAAATAAACATTTGTATTGACAATTGGCAGTATGCGCTGTAGCGAACATCATATTGATATCCCAATTAGGTATGGCAGAAGAGCCTTTATAAGAAATTATTGGAGGAAAAAAAAAAATCTTTGCAGTGAATAAAATAAATCTCATACACTTTAGCTTTCTATTCTAAATTAAATATTGATTTTAAAATTATTCAATATAATGTACTTTATGTAAAATGCCTGTGAAGAAAAAGCAGGTGATTGTTTTATATTAATGTTATTAAGACATAACTCCGTGTCTTAGAATAGGAAATTTCCATTCGCAAGTATTAAAGGTGCTGTTTTAATTTAACTATATCATGGTGCAATAATTTATAATACAAATTTCAGACAAGAGTTAATTTCTGTGATGAATTTCATTTTTTAAATTTAATGTATAATTTTTTAAATATGAACACGGTAAATCGCACAAAAAAATTTTAGTAATATTTTTTTGTATTACAATCCGAAATAAGGACACTTAAAATTGATTGATGGAATTTCAAATAAATTTATTCATTGGCCCTTGACAAAAGTATTACACGTCTAATTATTAAAATTATGATAAAATAGAAGCATTAAATCTTTACAAACATATTTAATAACTCACAAAAATTCTTGCCGTATTCTGTACTTTTACTTTTAAAATAACAGCTTGATTTTGTAAAAATCATGATAAAAGGTTTGTGTACATAGCTGATACATAATGAAAATAAAGAAAGATGGAGTATTTCAGTTCAGAGTTGTATTTCGAAGGAAGAAGGCGGTGTTGTCAAAAGTTAAGAGGAATACTAACCTGGTTGCGCTGTCTCCATTGCCGGAGGTGAGACTGGTGGGCAAATCGCGGCGGCTAATGGTCGGTCAACTGAGAGGCGGGACCGATGGGGCGGGGCCAAACTAAGCCACGCCTCCTCCCCCACCCGCATCCCTTCCGTAGAGCTGCAGATGATTAATGTCTTCTTAATAGAACTAATCAATCCTTTATGATAAATATAAAGCACATTTTTAAAATAAGAAAGGAAAGCAATTTATGAATCCCAAAATCTTTAACCAGTTAGATCTGAAATTCAGTATGTACCCACCTTGACATATTGAAATTCTGTTAGGTCATTTATTTTCAACATATATCAATATTTTCATCGTTTGTAAATTCTTTTAACACCATATTTAGCAGTTCGGTTATATTTATATTTATATAGATATAACTTTAAATATAACTGGACTGCTCAACAAGTACATCTGGTGTGAATCCCACTTTTTCCTTACTCATTTCTTGACCAAAACCTAACTATATTAATAACAAGCTACTGAGCCAATTTTGATCTACTAATATTATATCAGTTTTTTTTTTTTCTAATACTTCCATCAACTTTGCTCTTATCAAAACAGCCATATCCATTCAGAGCGACCATGCTTAACGTATCAATCAAGAATCATTGAAAATGTAGCTAGTATATGTAGGTTTTTTTTAATATTAATTTGTATTAACTTATTTTCTCGATTGATTTCTGGAAATAAGTTTACATAAAAATAGGATTCATAGTAGATTTTAGGAGAATATAGCAAAATCTAGGAAAATATATTGTATTAAGATCGTTTTGACTGTTTGAACTCTATTTTCTCAACTATTATGCAGTCCACATATGAGCAATAAGTGTTCATATTCCTAAAAAGACTTTGTAAAACTCAATTTTATGAATCCTCAAAATTTAATTTAAGATGCGTTCAGGTCATACGCACAAGTGTACCAATTTCCAAAATGCATAAAATAGATTCAAGAGTACACAATATATACACATATAGAAAAATTGATCTAAATTTTTTAAACTAATCTAATGAAATCCCAAACTTATAAGGCATATGTGCCACTTGTAGTGTTAAAGTCATTCAACATTTTTTTTTTTTTTTATCCTGAAATTATCTTCCTTATATTATTTTTTCCCTTGACGTGATAGCACTGTGAGTTAAGCTTTGTCCCTTTACGTGATAGCACCGTACTGTACAAGTGATTCTCGCTATTTCCCTATTGGAGACATTTCAAGTTGATTGAACATTTATTTCTCCTGAAATAGCGACATTTAATTATTTAATTTTTGAATCATCATTATCATTACGGAAGAGTGCTAATCAATACCACTTTAGTAATCCAACAATTAGGGCACTGCCAACATCTCACCGAAGCCGTACTTTGGCCGACGCTGCCTGCACACCTGTCTTTGACTGCCGGCCGGCCTCATCAGTTCAACCAGTCGACGACGTTTTCTTCCTCACCCGGATTCGACGCAGTTTGTGATTTNGTACTGTTCTAGTGATTCTCGCTATTTCCCTATCGGAGACATTTCAAGTTGATTGAACATTTTATTCTCCTGAAATAGCGACATTTGATTATTTAATTTTTTGAATCATCATTATATTATATAAGAGTGCTGATCAATACCACACAAGTAATCCAACAATTAGCGCACTGCCAACATCTCACCGATGCCGTACTTTGGCCGACGCTGCCTGCACACCTGTCTTTGACTGCCGGCCGGCCTCATCAGTTCAACCAAACGACGACGTTTTCTTCTTCACCCGGATTCGACGCAGTTTGTTATTTTCAAGAATCTTATATTCCGTGAGCTCACAATCAGGTCAGACCTATTATTATTTATTCCTTCTCTCTCCCCTTCGTACAACAACGAACCTTCTAAATAGTTGCAATCAAAGTAAAAATTAGGATTTCACACAATTTCTACAAACTATTTATGTTTATTATTTATTAATTAATTATTTAATTTATTATTTCTAATTAAGTTCATTTATTTTGTAATTCCCTTGAATACGATATTTTTCTATTTGTTAAACTAATGCCAATAAACCATTTTCATTGTAAACCTATAAATTCTGTTCTTTTCATTTCATGAAACATCAACATTTTTCTTGCTTTCCCTTTTTATTAAAATTGCAAATAATTTATAAACATTTCATATATGCTATGACAATATTATTGTGGTGCTAATTCAGAAGTCACAATTAATATTGGCAAATTCATTATTGCACACACTACTACAACCAGACCCGGCATTTTATTTAGTGTATGAGGATTACTACCCCCTGGTTCAGCCTTCGCACGCAACATATAGAATACACACTTCTAGATAGAATACATATTCTAGGATCACCTTCTTAGCGTTCGAGCTCCTATGCCAGCGCTATGGGCCCGACTCCCGCTCTGGCTAATGTTTATCAAGAAAAAAAGCTTTCCTAGTGCCTTAGGTGTTTTTAATTTGGTGGCTACTCCTAAATAATCTCTCCCTCCATGAACTTAAGTGATTGTATTTTTTTTTTTTTTAGTTTTTTTTATTTATAAGTGTTAGCCTCTCTTTTAACCCCTTACGATCTGGAGGAAGGGACTATCTGCAGGTTGCAATCCTATTCTAACCATCTATGGCTCAGGAAAAGCTTTTATTTATCGATAAAAGTTTGCTCAGAGCGAGATTTAAACCCGCAGCGGTGGATTGAGAGACCCGAACGAACTTTTTGAGCTACCCTAAGTGATTGAATGGGAGATTTAAAAAAAAACTTAACTCTTTATGAATTAAGTCACCTTGAGCTTATGTAAGACTTCATTTCAAGATATACAAAGCATGTTATGGTGAGTAGTGAACGTACGTTTCTGATTTATTCACTATTGAACCTAATTAAATTTGTAACAAATTAAGTTTCTTGATCTGCGGAGCTGTCCATTGGCCTAACGGAGGCTCTATTGCCCGGAAATGAATATAAACTGCAGAGCACTGCATAACGTGACAGAATGCCTACGTTACTAAGAGTAACGTAGATAGGTAGTTTCTTTTAAACTACCTACCTAGGAATCGAAAAAAAAAACAAAAAAAAAAAACAATTATTTGAAATTACTTTTTGTAACCTTTACAGATAACAGAAATCAGTTCTTCAGTTCAACTTCTGATATTCCAACACTCAAAGTGCGAGTAAATTTTGTCATGAGCAAATGTACGATAATTTCTATCGTTAGTTTGAAAAAAAAAACATGACCATACACCATGAGTCTGAATTAAAAAATAAAACCGAAATTTGAATGAATTTAATCACCAATATCTTCATTGCGCATGAACCTTGAGAGAAACATTGAATAATATTTATTTATTCAATTTTAATATTTTCAAGCCTATTTACAAAAAATCAATACTATAGATATTCGACAGTAAATAAATTCGATAAAAACGTTTTAAAAAAATAAAATAAAAACTATTGAACCACTGGCAATATAATTTGCAAAAGTAATTATAAAAGAATCCGGTACAAAAGTATTAGAAGAAGAATTTAAGAAAGTGGAAAATGTGACGAGGTATTGTGTGCTGAGAACATCGTGGAAAGCGATAATACAGTATTGTATTTAGTAACAGGAACTGGTAACATAAGAATCTTTAGAATTCCAAAGATAAATTTAAAAAGAGAAAAGAGTTTACCAATCAGTATATCTTCAAGATCGAAGATAACCCTCTATACACACAACTGTTACCGAAATGAAGAAAGACAAGGGATGATACATGTTACTAACGGGTTTTCTATGGAAGGCAATTGCAAAACCAACGGAAAAGGGATAGGTGAAAATTCCTTCTTGTGGGTCAATCTGCGGTGATTCGGAAAATTTTCACTATAGTGAGCAAGTGGATGACTAGGTTCTTGGTAGTAAGAAAGGTATGGGAGTAAGAATTTTTTAGTGGATATCAACTAAAAGTAATAAGTTATAAATAATAACTTATCAAAAAATATAAATAAATTATTATTAATTAATCACTAATCAAAATAAGTTATGCTGGAACCCAGAGGATCTCCGGAGGTCAAAGGAAGTTATGTCAAAGGGGTTCATCAGGAAAAGAAACTTTTTAGAAACCGTTGGAAAGCATGAATTTAAACCACAGCATTTTACTGAGAGAATGAGAAAAACTGAAGCTGGGAAAGAAATATAGAATGGTATATCGTACAAAAGCATTGAAAAAATCAGAGTGTCTTCTGAAACATTTGGAGATCTTGCTGGTATTTGCTGTTAATGTTGTAATTTTCATATATGCTATTGAAGTGGGTCAATGAGTCAAGAGATTTCGGGGTAAGCAGATCATTGAGATTGGGCTAACGTTGGGAAGTTAGGAGAGAATTAAAATTGATTGAAGATCAGTTTGCGATATAAGCAATTTTATTTAAGAAGAAACTGAAGTTTCCAGGTCACAGGGAGTCATGTGGCCGTGGCGCAGCAAATTCAGTATTTCTGGTCACATTTTTACTTAGGTATTTTTCAAAAATACTTCTTCCGGGCTTCTTCATGTGATGGCTTTTTCAGGGCTGAAAGTAAAATGAGCAATTTTATTTATTTAGTTTTAATTTTTTTAATTTTTTAAGTGTACGTTTTTAATGATATGTTTAATTATAATAAAATTAAAAAATCGTATTATATGCTAATATTATTAATTACATTAATATTACACGGAATGCGCTACTTGTTATAGATGCGAAATTTTAAAAAAGTACACTGAAATGTATAATAAAAACACTTAATTTGCATTTGAGTATATTCCATGCCATGTAGTCTAATTTTAAATATTTCTAGAATTAATAAACAGTTTAAAGTAAATTCTTTACTCCTTATGTGGAGGTAGCATTAAATTACGGAGCAGTGAAAAAGCAATTTGAATTCAGAAGAGGGACAAAAGAGTAATTATGCAGGTATGGGTGAGAAAATATTAATAGTAATGAATACTTACACGATTACTTTTCATTTAGGTATGGAATCGATAATGCACCTCGTGTTTCCCCTGAAAATGTTTATGCAATGATTCAATTTTAGTGCACTTATTTTCTTTGCGCTAATTAAGATAATAATAT
>KZ809458.1:134873-154593 GCA_000696205.2 Oncopeltus fasciatus
CCATATTCACTATCTGACCAAGTTTTGATTGTAATGCAATAATTGTATAAAACTTTAGTTTAATAACCCAAGGGGGTTTTATAACTTGTTACAGCATTACCCATTCTTGTTTATTTTCTCTTATATTTTCAAACCTATGCCATACCTTGCCCCATTTTCTGATGTGCACTGTTACTTTTGTAGACAAATTGCTTATATTAACAGCTAATAATTAGATATATGGCAATAACTACTTCTAAAGTTCCTAGGTATCCTTTTTCCTTTATACTGAAGACATCTTCACCCATCCTAATACCTTCCTAGCCCTCTTTGCAGAGGACAAAGCGATCCCCTTCTCTCACCCTGATTCCAAAACCACTTCCAATATTTTACACAACCATCTAGATGCTATTTATCAGTGGTGTAGCAAATGGAGAATTAAAATAAATGAATTAAAGTAAATTTTTAGCTAAGAAAAGATAACAGCTTTATATCCCTTTCTGATTCAATCTATTACACTGGGTTCCTACTCACAACTCAAGACTAAACTGGAGTGAAGATATTAAATCAAGTGACAAGACCTATAAATTAAATCAAAACCAAGAGACTTATAAACAGGTGCTCACTATGATTATTAATCATTATTGTAAGCTATTTACAATAAAAAACAAACTAACTCTCTACAAGACCATAATATGACCAATATGGACAAACGGTGCAGAACTGTAGGATGCTGCTTAGCCTTACAAACCTATTCCTTAAAATCCTCCCTGGGGACTAAAATGGAGATGGCTTCTCAACCTCCTGGGCCTTAATGCTCAAACCAACTAGGAGTGGGGTAAATGAGCCCTTTCTCCCTGGTGATAATTATTTATTTATTATTTTTGGGACATTTTTTTTTGTATATCTTCTCTGTCATCAAATTGAAAGATGTTAATTAAAAGAATGTAATAAATAAATATTTATTTTAACAATAATAAAAAAGAAAGAATTATGCTAGTGCAAAATATTTCTCTGCCATTTTTTAAATTGTGTCCTATTTTATTATGTAAAAATGTTGTATTTATTGTATAAAAACTCAGCATCATGTTTTTTCATATACTTACCTTTCTGATATGGAAAAAATGGTCTCTGTTTACAGGCAGATCATGATTAAAAGAATGACTAGTCATTCCTGTATATCTTTATATAAGCACAGTGAATTGCCCCATCCAGGTTTTGTCTTTTAATAGTGTTGTACCATGTGATGAGCCAACTATTTATTTAATGGAAAATATGAACGATTGCTTCCCCTAATCTTCTCTCCCAACCAGCCTAGAGCGTAGTTTATTGCTCTTACCTTCAACGCTCATTGTTTTTTTCCAGGTTGTAAATTAAATTTCCTCATTTACACTTATTTTTATCCATCTTTAATGAACATGGGGAATCAGTTTAGATTTCTCAGTTCCTGCATGTCAGATTTTCTAATTAAACATTATATGAACCAACTCTATAATACATGCCATATCATTCATGTTTATTTATGTTAAACCAATAAGTTTTGTCTCCATCTTTTCGTGGTCACTTACACTAAACCAATTACTATAAAATATGGATTCTATTTATAGCCTATGTATACTCCTTTCCTTTGTATACAAATATTGATCTAATTGCGAGTTAATCTCAAACCTTGTGAATGAAGTTTGTTCCTCAGCAAGCAAATAAATGAATATTTTTGAAGTGGACATTCTTATTACAAATCGGTGGGTCTACTTTAGCAGGTCGAGCAAGTCTGTTACAGTTCTATCTCCAGGTTCCCTGGAGACAGTATACAACTCACCAGGAGGGCTAATAGCAAAACAGGCATGGTCTGTGACCAGCAGCTTTAGTGCTTAACTGGCTCTGGACAAAACTTCAACTTCTAGTCTAGACTTTTATTTTAGTGTTTCTCCTTTTCCTCCTCTTAAAATCAATTTTAAAAAAAATATTCTTAAAGTCTATCATTAATAATAGACAATATATGATAGTAATAAAGGCTGCCATTCAAATTTCTGCAAATTAAACTTCTAATAACTTAGAATGATAGGGCATATTCTCTTGTTAAACTTGGATTACAGTATGTTATGAGTCACATTAATAATATAGAATACTGAACTGTGATTAATTGATTTTATGTCATTGGTTATGATTTCTATTTGTATCAACTTAAGGAAAATGTATCTTTCTAAATTGTGATATTGTTACCTTCATTACACTGCCCCTCCAGAAGACATATAAATGGACTTAAGGTAAAAATGTGCAAAAACATGTAGCTTAAGGGTTAAAACATACAAAACTCAAAGCACATGCATTTACACTTTAACCACTTTCTTTATTGTCCTTTGATCTTATAAATAAATAAATCTTTATGAAGAAGAAATTACAGTACTCCAGGATTTTAATTGAAGAGCTTTAGCAAAAGAAAAATAATACTGCTGAGTTGCTGTAGTATAATCACACTTCATATTTCTTTAAATACATTAAATATATAAATATAAATAAATTTGTATATCTTATCACCTCTAAAGAGATAGAAGCAGAATTTATCTATTGTAGAGGTGAACATTTTGTATGCCATTGTAGCTGTATACTAGGTCATGCAGACTCAGTAAATACTTTATTCTGACCTGAGATATGCATCAGCACTCTACCAGTGGTAGGGGTCACCCTTTCCAGTGGTTAGCTAAACATCCTCCACCTTCAACTAGTCCCATCTCACTTATCCTGGTCAAGCAATTTACATTGCACAAGCTTATTCACAGCTCCAATTCCTATCAGCATTAGTTATTCTACTTGTCCTATTCCAATAAATTCTCTCACCTTATATATTTGCGTATTTTTTTTAGACCATATTCACTATCTGACCTTGAAGGTATTCATGATTAAATATATAGTGCATTTTTGAAATTTTGTCACTTTATAAATGTTAATCAAGCTTTTGCTTCTGGAGATCAAAAGCTTAGTTAATATAATAATGTAACTGGTACAATCTGGATGATTTTGCTAATATTAAAATATCTGTAATCTGCTAAGAATAAAACAGAGGTAGTCTTATGCATGGTAACTATCACACAATTATTTTTTAGGTAGCTATGTGCTGTATGAATTTGCATTATAAAATTAGAATTACACCTCAATGGTTAATTTTGTGATGCTTTTTTTTTTACATTTTGTTGGATATCTATTAGAAGAATCACTTATTGTCCATTTAACATTGCTTAGTATTTTACTGTAAATAAGTAACTACCGGAAGTAAGTTTTTTATATTAGTTCATGTGTCTGTTTCTTGTTTAATTTCAATTGTCTGCAGGTAATCTGAACCAAACTTTTGAAGAGTAACTTGGATTAACAAATTTTTTGAACTTGTAAAACAAATTAATTCTGTAATTAAAACAAATTAATCTTGTAAAAATAAAATAATCCTGCTTCATTTACTGAATTAAATTGGGATTTTTTTTCTTCTTAAATTATAACATTGTTAAACAGTTTCTTGTATTTAGAAGTTAATGAAAATTTGCTCCCATTTAATTGAAAAAAAAAAAAAATTAAATATTTATGAACATTTCTGGAGAACGTGGAAGCCTACGTGAACTTATTTTATAGTTGTCAATAAGGTCTTGACATTGATAAAATGGATGTTAAAGCAGCTTATTTAATTAAAACATTATTAGGACTTAACAAAATACCTTGATTGTAATATGATTGTTTTAAAGAGTATTTAATTGACTTTAGTTTTTGATGGAGTAAATTTGATTATTGTCTGTAATATAAAGAAGAAAATAATGTACTATTTTATACATTTTTTATTATATGTTAACCTTTTAATTTGTTGACAAAATCAAGCTGCTTAATGTGATTAAGTATGTCTTGCCAAATAATTAAAAATGAAAGATTTAGGCTTTAAGTAAGAAGCTACACTGGCAATTAAGTTAATTACAATTATGATAAAAATAATTTCATGAATCAGTCAGAAATCCAGAAACCTATTTGAAGTATACCATGGAAAATTCTGAATTTTATTTCTCCTATAGAATTCATATGAAAATTAATTTAAATTTTAAAATGGCTGTGATAAATAAAACTATTACATTTATAAATTTAATTATAGTACTGTTATGTATTGGTATAGGCACATGCCTAATGATTTAAGTGGGTTTCAGTGTTATTTGGTGACTCATTTAAATTATGCTATAAGAATTTTGAAATAATTTGACAAGTGATCTTAAATTAACTTATGGTAATAGTTTAAGTTTTGAAAATAGCAACTTAGCCAGAAAACCTACTTCAGGTTCTGTTTAATACTTATGTTAAAAATTTAATATTTTGAAAATCTAGAAAGAAGAATTCTGTGACTAAATCTTTGACAATGATCACAGTACACAGTTGTTTTTTCTTTATTTCTGTGCCTCTGTTTGTAATGACCCAGACAATATCTGGTGTGCACGGAACACCCTGCCCTAATTGTGAACCATTCTTCATTCAATGGGAAAAAAATAGTTGGCGAGAATGATGTGCTGACCATACTCCTTCTCTAATGTGCCATAGGTGGAGGATAAATATATCCTTAACATGTATATCCCCCTGGGCCAATATAGCCTGTTTTATGACTGGTATTTTTATTTATTAACTAGGTAGTTAAAAAATTCCAAGTTTGCTTAGTTGAGTGTTGTTATGTTGGTATTGATTCGCTAATGTTTTGTCATTCCAAAATTTTTAAAATTATATATTTAATAATTTAGCATCTAATAGGATATTTTAGTGCAACCTATCATTCCCAAATAGAGGAAACAAAATTATACCTACTAATATTATTCATTTAGAAAGTTTTCTCATTAATTGCAAAAATTCGACATGTTAGAAAGGATGATCAAAATTGAAATAGTATTATCTTTATGTAATTATGTTGTGAAAAAACACTAGACACTAGTCTAAAAAACTAGATAGATTGACTGGCTCCCTCTTCCTCTTCTGGTTGGTCAAGAGGAAACTGAGCTAATGTTCTCTTCTCATAATCATTTATGCTTTTAAGATTCAGCAGTGACGAATTACTTTATACCTTATGAATTATAATGCAATAAAATTAATAGGTTTAATTTGCTTTCATCAGAATTATATATGTACTTTTAATGTAGTTTATGGCCCTTAATTAACTCTTAACCCTACATACGTTTGAATACTGGCTTTGCATATAGTCTAAATTTTTTATCTTAAAAATAAATAGAAACATTAATTGATCTTCTTTAGGTTGTTTTTGTTTAATCAATGTTTAAACTGGAGGAAAAAAATAAGCAAGGTAGTAATTTAAATTTTGCCCTTTTTACTTAAGGATTGATTTAAAATATATAATTATTTCAATTTTTTAATAATCTTTTTTACTTTTACCAGTTATCATTATGTTATCTGCATTAAAACGACTGACTGGAAGCAAAGGGGAAAATGGATCATTTTCTGTTGCTACCTCATCTAGCAGTCATCAGAGTATGTCCCAGAATCTCCAGAGAAAATTTGCTAAGGGAATACAATATAATAGTAAGTAGCTTTTATTAATCATGTTACATATGAAGTTACATTCTATGTTCCTTGTATATATATACAAAATGAAACACTCGCGGCTGTGATATTTAGTAATCAAGAACAGGTGGGATAGAGAGTGCAGTGCACACACACACACACACACACACACACACAAACACAATAACACACACACACACGCACACGCGCACGCGCGCACACACACATGCACACGGGCGCACACACACACAGCCAAAATATTATTTTTAATATGTTAAATGGTATATAAAAGAGATGCAATGTAAACAAGGAAAATTCATAATTTTCGTCTATTTAAAACTACTTTTGCATGATGAACTGGTAATTAAATTAGATGAGACTCTAATAACCAATTTTGTATTTTAGAAATCCCTGAAGCTTTCTAGGCTTATCCATTATGATAAGCCCTATAGTGAACTTAAAAATTAAATAAATTGAGGAATAAAAGAAAAAAAAAATTCATTCTCGCATTGAGTAATACAGTTTTAATTCAATGGTTGTAATTCTTTAGCTAATATTTTAAGTAGCTACAAAAAAAAAAAAAAAAAAAAAAAAAAAAAAAAAAAAAACAGTTTGAAATACAAATATATTCCGTGTTTAAAATGATCAAATATTCAACCCTGCTATGCTGGCTGCTAAAAATATGTTAAGTTTCACCTTAAACACTAGACAGAAGCATGAATTTNCATTGAGTAATACAGTTTTAATTCAATGGTTGTAATTCTTTAGCTAATATTTTAAGTAGCTACAAAAAAAAAAAAAAAAAAAAAAAAAAAAAAAAAAAAAAAAAAAAAAAAAAAAAAAAAAAAAAAAAAAACAGTTTGAAATACAAATATATTCCGTGTTTAAAATGATCAAATATTCAACCCTGCTATGCTGGCTGCTAAAAATATGTTAAGTTTCACCTTAAACACTAGACAGAAGCATGAATTTAATTTTAGGTTTCTGGATATTTATTAATTATAATATTTTATTTGCTTTTATAGCTCTCTTTAAAGAGTTTTGTCATTTTCTTTACATTTTCTAGTGAAAATTATTATTAAAGGGGATAGGAACACTGGAAAAACTTGTCTTTTTCACCGTCTTCAGGGCAAAAAATTTGTTCAAGAATATACTCCAACTGAAGAAATTCAGGTAATTCTTTGAATTTAAAATAAATGTTATGTAAATAATCTAAAGGGTTATTATAACTACCAATGAATATAGAACTATCATACCTTCTGTAATCCGTCTTCATTGGTTACTGCAAACCATCTTCTGTTGGCAAGCGCTTTCGGACATTATCCATCCTCGTGGCCGAATACATGTGTTCAATGTCACTGTCTGTATTCAACTTCAAGAGTTGAATACAGACAGTGACAGTGAACACATGTATTCGGCCACGAGGATGGATAATGTCCGAAAGCGCTCGCCAACAGAAGATGGTTTGCAGAAACCAATGTAAACGGATTACAGAAGGTATGATAATAAATGTTATGCTTTAAAACAATACATTATTGTGTAAAAAATATGTAGTATAAAACTAATATTCTCAGTCTACAATATGTTTTTATTCTTTAGATATTTTCAATTAATTAACAGTCTATATTCATCTAATTTATGTCACATAAACTATTAAATTTTTTAGAAATAATTTGTTTATACATTAATGAAATAAATATAAACATATTTAGAGCATAATAAGAATTTATTTTGACATTAAATTTTATCAGATTTGTTACAATTTATATTTTAATATATGTAATTTGATTAGTACCTTCTGTGATTTTTTTAGGGTTCCATTTATTCATTTTTGAGTGAATGGAAAAAATTATGAATCACCCATGTATCATTTTAAAGCAACCACTAAGATCAATCTTTTAAAATAAGATAGATGAATCTGAAATGTTTTCATATTAAAAATATGATATATGATTAAAAAAAAAAAAAATTTAAAGTTATAATTACCTATTGTAGGAATTTTAAAGTAGTTAATTTCTACCTGCTTACAATAATGGTGGCCACTGAGGCTAACCTGTGTTTTATTAAACNTTTTATAATTAATACTTGTTTTCAGGTTTGTAGAAGTTAGAACAAATAGTATAAGGTTAATTGAAATTTACCATGGTATTCCATATAAAAAAATTGTGTTATCTTCTTTTAGTATTTCATCTTTTGTTTTATAAAAAATATTCTATAATTATATTAACTGGTTTAAAAACAATAATTTTATCATTTAGATGGTTAATATTAAGTATTTTAATTACATAAGAATTCCCTAATTGAATATTAAATAGAAATGAAAAAAAAAAATATTCAGTTCTAGATAAATACAAATTGTATATAATAAATTCAATATTAAATCTAAACATACTACATACCAGCATTGCATTACTTTTAATTCAGTACGTTTTTAGTCAATATGTTTATTAAAGATAAAATAAATATTGTAAAAATTTACGTCTGTGTGCCATTAGAAAAAAGTTTTTTTTTTTAATTATAGAATTTACAATAATGCTTCATGTATAAATTTGCATTGAATGGATATTTAAGCTGTGTCGTTAGTTTTAGCAGGTTTTGTCAAAGGACTTCATGCTATTACAGCAGTACCATAAAGCAAATTAAAAAAAAAAAAAAATGCAATTGTTCATTAGTTTTGCTTAGGAGAAGCTAAAATATAGTCTATACTATGTATATATATGTTTGTGATTGATTTCTAGTGGTGATGTTTTGTTGTCCTCCAAAAGATGGGCTTGGCTTCAGATGCTCACAGAGATTGTCTTTGGTCCTGAAGGCATCTGAACCAAGAATGTCTTCTTCTGTCTCAACACAACTAGATATTGACCAGAATAAGGAGGAATTAGTGGACAAAGTCGTCTCTTATGAAGGGAAGGGTGCAATTATTTTGGCATCGTTAACCATTTGCCTTACTGCTGCAATGAGGCACTGGGTAGAGGTTCTTCGTGACTTTGTAGAGCGTATCTTGGTGTCTTCTGGGAACCTTGAGGGATCAAAGAACTCACCAGGTAAGCACAATGTTTACCCAAAGGGTCATCTCAGCACCAATATCTGATCTTATAGCAAATCTGAAGTCCCACGAATACTGTTGACTTTTCGCCATCTTTTGTAACATTGTCTTTCGCTCTCTGATATTCTGTCAGTCATTATGCTCGTGCATATATTTGTAATAAAGTTACTTTTTAAGAAGCAGAATTAGTGTTCATTATATTTAACTTGAGTTTAAGAAGTACTGTTGGCAACACTATTGTCTATCCCTCTGTGTGGAGTACTGCCATAATGAATGCCTAAAGAGACCTGAGCCGTATCTCTATGCGCCCATTTGATTGAGGATGGTATCATTGGACATTTATTTTACCCAAGAATATGAATGAGGTTAGTGAAGAGTTCGGACTTCAACTGCCATCCTTAGTCAGTGGTTATTCTTGGTTGTGTACTGTAGCTGGAGATCCAGATAACTAAGTAAATGTCCCATGGCTTGGTCAATCACCATTCTATTAGTAGAATACTATTTCTCTCAGAATCTGCATATTAAGTAGAATACATCTGCTGGATGGGGGAGAGGGATTTTGAAAAACTACCAATGGTTAACACGCTTTTCCTTCCTGCTACTGCAATACTGCACCCATGGCTATTCGGCCATGTTCGATGTGTCATAAACCAAAATGAGTTGTGCATGGAGTTTGAAATGACCAATGTATTCTGGATCGCCTCTTTATATTCCTCAAATCATTTCCTTGTTCTCCCACTAAATATTTATTGATGGACATCTGTGGAAGGCAAAAAAGTTCCTTGAAGCTGTTGATGGACAGGAGCTATTGACAATAGCCACTACCTTAATTAGGAATGTAGTAATGCCATCTTTATTAAGCCTGTTCCCAAAGAACTTTGGGAAGAACTTCTTGAATTTTAATGGTGAGTCTGTCGCCTTCCAGTCACCTCAGCACTCCCTACAGGTGTGCCTTATGTTCCTCCTCATCTTAAGGAAGACAATAAACCTTAACTTTTTCAAGGAAATGTATATTTTGTACAGGTCAAAGACTGTCTCATACTGAAGAAATAAGACCTTAGGGACATTTAAAAAAAAATATTGTAGTTGTGTCTTAAATATTGTAATTAAGGCAGCTTCCACTGGTTGGAGACAATGTGCCAGCATTTTACTGTCACTTTGTCAGTAAGTAAATTGTATACATTCAAAAAATACAAAAAATATGAGACATTATAAATATGTTTGAATAAACAATCCAAAAGTAGTCGAATTTTATGATTATCACATCAGTGTTACTACTTCAGTCGTATACAGTCAGGTAAATAAATTTCTACAGTATGACCAAATTTTATCACTAAAAGATATAAGTACTATAGATAGAGGAATCCAAAAGAATGTCTATGTCAGATTTATGAGAAAAATGCAAAATATATTTTAGACATAACAGTCATAAAAACAGGAAAAAAAAAAACAACTACATTTTTTATTTAGTGAGAGGTTAAGATGAATTTGTCATGGTCAAAAATAAAAAAATTATTAATTGAAAATAATATCAACAAAATAAATTATGCTTAAATGAAACAATGCAATAAAATAAATATAAAAATTAGCATAAGAGCAAAGATGTCATATTTTGTTACATAAAAATACCCCTGTATATAAATATAATCATACACATGTGTGTGTGTGTGTGTGTGTGTGTGTGTGTGTGTATGTGTGTTTGCACTTATAATATATAAAATTTACTTATTTTATAAAGCTCATGTATGATGTATTCGTTATTTATTATTATATGTTTTCATTGAAATGCTCATAATTTATTTTAAAATTCATTTGAAGGCCTTCAGTAATTGTGATTCTCTCCTGAGTCCTGGCTAACAAGAGCTACAGAAACCAAACTTTTAAGCTAGACTCCAGGCAGCAAAATGTTCCGAGGCCTCATCAGACAATCTCTCATACCCATCTAATGATGGATGTATTAGGATTTATATTTTTAAATTTTCAGCACTCATCAGAAATTGTTTGCTTTAGTTTTATTTTCATGTATTTTATTTTGTAGGTTACTTGTATAAATTGGAGTTACAAAACTACAGATGATGTTGTGAAAGTTGAAGTGTGGGATGTTGTAGATAAAGGAAAGAAGAGGGTGCAATTAGAGGGCCTTAAACTCTCTGAAGAATGTGTTCCTGCTCTTGATGCTGAATTTCTTGATGTTTATAAAGGAACTAATGGAGTGATCCTAATTTTTGATATAACAAAAAATTGGTAAGTTCAATATAATTCAATTGTGTAGCATTTCAAAATTTATTGAAAAAAATTATGTGGCTTGGGATAAAAGTAATAAAAATAGCATTTTCACAGTTTTTTATTAGATGGGTGAAAAAGAAACTGGTCAAGAACCTTGGCTGTCTGTTGGTGGAGGTTTATTTTAGGTGTCTTTGATTCCAAGTCACAATATATTTAAAAAACTGGGGATTGACACCATGCACAAAATATAGAAGAATGCCATAATAAATAAAGATGATTATATAATTTGTTAGATGTAATACTGATTAAATTTTGAAGGCTGATTTTTTATTTAATTATTTTTTTTTTTAGTTCTATACTTTTTAGTCATTGTGTATTGTAGAACAAATGCATAAATCTATGTTAGCCTTACTTTACAAGCTCATTCTCCAATATCTTATTATTTATACAATAAAACACAGTTTAATATGTTTAATAATCTCTCATCTTCATGATAGCCCTGAAGATGGCTTACAATGTAAGCCGAAACGTTGGCAGATAATCCTTCATTAAAAAAATACATTTTTTTATTTGTGTTTTTTTGGATCTACCTCGACCGAACCCCAACTAAAATCATCTTAGAACAGTTTAATATGTTTGTGTTGTCATACTTGTGGTTATGTAATTGGTTTGTGCAGTTGCTCCATTTTTTGGTCTTTGATTTATGTGTTCTAAGTACCTTGAATTGAGTTTCCAACTAGTTAGTACTATTTATGTATATATGGTCATATGTACATCTACTTTCATATACTTTGCTAGAATTGTTTTGTTGTTGCAGGTGAATTTGTTAAGTTTTAGTGTGTTATCTGTCTTATGGGCTGTTAGTTTTCTTTCCAAATAATTATAATTTCAATTAATTATAATCATTATCTTATAGCCTGGAGTAGGTGTAACAGAATCTTTGTTTTGCTACTTTGTCATACTCTTTGCTCTTCAATGTATTTTCTTAGCTCTAAGTAAATAATTTTTCTGAAGTTATGTGTTTGTGACTGTCATCTGTGATTATATTTACTTTCTGAAACTCCTTATTATAGATGTTAGATATAAGTGGAATAGTTTGGAGGCAAAGTACCACTAACTTAATTGCTTAAAGTCAGATAGTTTGCATGTAATGTTCTTTTAATTTGCAGTTGGTTAGCAAATATCATTTCCTACCCTTGTGTGTTTATATTATCAAGATAATATGTAGCGAATTTCCCTTCCTTCTCCACTGCTATATGATTTCCGAGTAGATGTTATTGTAGGGGGAATTGATGCCATCTATGTATCGGAAAATTAATGTGTGCTTTCTGAAATTAGAAAAAAAAGTTGTGTATTGTGTTCAAGTATTGTCTATATATTTCTTTTTCAAAAATAAATTAGAGTTTGCTATAGTTCTGTTTTATCTGGGAACAATCACTTCAGGTCAATATACTAGAAAATATGAAGATATAAGAATTACATTATGTTCAGTGGTAAAAAGTACTTTATTATTGAAAGAGCATATTATTGTTGTTTGAAATGTGAATCACAGTGGATAATCAATCAAAAGCCAATGAATATTACTGGTTCAAAAACATAATTTAGACCTTTGCTTTAATCGAAATGGGCTTACGATTGTAAGCAACTATTGGACTTACATATTCTCAACTCATCAAAGTCTGAGGGCTTCATAAGCCTTAAAAATTCACTATTTAGAAAATATTATACTTATGGATAGCAAATGTGGTAAGAAACTCTCAGGACATAATGGAGAAACAAATACATGTCCCCAGTTCTAGGAGAAAACTCAATAGGCATGCAAACAAATTAACTGACTCAATAACCTGAAAAAATTCAACAAATTTCAATAAATGATAGGAACCAACTCTCAGAATTATCAGAATATTGGTAGTTTAAATTAGGTAAGTGGTGTTTAGAGGTATAAAAAAAAGTCTTGTTCCAGGCTTCCACAACAACTAATTTTAATAAATTTTAAATAATGTAGGAAATTAAAAAAAAAATACGAGTCTGTTATTATTTATAGCACTGATGATGACTTACAAGTAAGCCGAAATGATGTCTTTAGGTACCAAATTTATTTTTAAAACATGTTTTGTCTCTTCCAACACCATTCATCAACTATCAATCTACTGATATAACATATACAAATAATCTTATCCATGTCTTATAATCCTCTTTTCAACTAAAGGTACTATTTTATATTTTATATCAAGAGAATTCTGAGAATCAAATTAATATGTCTTCAAATTAATATGTTTAGCATAAATTAACCCTACCTTGTGAAGCTGCCATTACACTTAAAACCTGAATACATAATTAGTGGTTTGAACAGTGAGAGTTTTATTCTTTATCAATTTGATTTATTCAACTTCATTATTTAATTATACTCTATTGAAATACTATTTTGGTAATATAATTGCTCATCTTAATATACGTCTATATGTATGTTTGTGTGTGTGTGCATGCGTGCACACTTCAACTTCATTATTTAATTAAACTCTATTGAAATACTATTTTGGTAATATAATAAACTTTTATATGTATGTTTGTGTGTGTGCGAGCGTACATGCGTGTGTGTGTTTGTGTGTGTGTGTGTGTGTGTGTGTGTACATGCACACAAATGTACACACTTATATATAACTATAAATTTATGTTGTCTGGCTTACAGGACTTTTGACTACGTTGAAAAAGAGCTTAAAAAGGTTCCTGAAAATATTCCAGTTTTAATAATTGGAAACCATTGTGATATGTCTCATCATAGAACTATTAACATGGAATCTGTGAATTTTTTCATTGAAACATGGCAAAGGTATATTATTTATCCTTTTTAAGGATTTTAGTTATAAGAGATTAACTGTAGTAACTATTTTTAATACTGCCGTGATTCAATGACCTTATCCTATGGAAATTTATCACCAACCACAAAACCAAAAATTATTAAACCAAATAATAATAATTATTTAAAAAATTAATTAGGAACATTATGTACGTGATGACCATTTTCCTGCACTAAAATTAAATAATACAAGAAAGTAAGCTGCAAGTAAAATAGAAACATTACATTTTAATATAACAATACTTTTTGAAAAAAATTGAAAATAATTAGCATTATAACCACACATATGGATTGTTATATGGATTGTTAACATAATTTTGAGACTTTGATGTCTGCTATAATTCTGTCATTAGCTTTTTTCTGTGTTCTTGTATTTTTTGCCTTAACTAGTGGCAGTAAGGTGCTTTCTTTACTAAAAATTTTTCACTTCCGAACATTCCATGCAGTTATCCACTGATCTCATTACCTAACTCAATATAACTAGCCATCCACTAAAAAAATATGGAGGATTACATATTAGTGTGATCTTCTCACTCCTCAACCTAATTCAATTGTCATCCTCCCTCCTCCCTCCCCCCCAATCAATTACCAGCCAAATTTTGAGCATCCTAACTCTTTTAAATCTTTTTGAAAAATATACGACTTCCCCTCTATTTCATAAACCTAAAATCATCTCCCAAAAAAAATGATATGTTTTTCTTGAAAACTATTTTATATGCAACAATAAAAGTAGAAGAGCTGAGAATTGTGTAGAGGTCTGTCCTTGAATCCCATTGTCCACTGTTCAGCTATTCCCATCAACTGGACTTTCCTCTCCTCATGTTCCTTCCACACCCTGCTTTTTATCCTAAATAAATATTTCTTGAGATCAACCAGGTCGCTCCTTAACGCTCCTGAATTTGTCCTCATAACTTCTAAAATAATAAAACACCTACCCAAAGAAGCAATCCATTTCCATGCTTACCTCTATAAATTCATTCTCTGAACGGCCTACTTTTACTTTGAAAAATTCTCATCTGTCTAAATAATGTCCAAAAAAGGCAAATCTGTTCAATCCCCTTCATCCTACCACCCCATTTTCCTCCTGCGGACAATGGGAAAAATCCCGGAAAAGCTAATCTTATTGCATCTATCCTAAATAGATCTATCCCATCTTAGAACCATCCGAACAACACACATCCTCAACAATTTGGCCTCCACTCTTGACATCCCACAATCAATCACCGCTTGGAATTGTAGATACCATCTCCTCTGCCTTTCATATTTGCCAGACTATTAGAAACATTGCATTGAGCAGTATTTTTTTTCCCTGTTTCTATTTACAAGCTGGAAAGTGACAAAATATCATTGAGGGGGCCATTGCCTTTGATACTTTATGTTGATATCTTCATGAACAAATTGAATCACTACTGCCAATAATATCTACTTTTATACTACATCTTATGTATAATTAATAGAAAAATATCAGCATAAGAGCCATAACACACCACCACAACTTGTGTATTTCTTTATTGAAGTGAAATTTATGACAAAGTTTATATTTCTCAGTTTTTATTATTTATTTGAATTTAAATGTTTTTAGATCTATAAATAAGTTAGTTTTTTTTTAGGCAAAATGAATCTTCTCAACTTAGATATACTGAAGCTTCGATGTCCAATGGTTTTGGACTCAAATATCTTCATAAGTTTTTCTGCTTACCCTTCCTCCAACTACAGAGATCAACTCTGCTTGGGCAACTTGAAAGAAATTCTAAAGAAACACAAATTACAATAGAAGAACTGGATTTATACCAGCAAAGCCCAGATTCAGATTACAACTTGTAAGCAGATTCTCTCTCTCTCTCTCTCTCTCTCTACACACACACACACATATATATATATATATATACCAACAGGATGAGAAACGTGGACCTTTTACTTCTTGTGAAAANATATATATAAGAACAATTTTCTCAAGGACATTCATTTTACTTGTAAAATTACAGGTTTCTTGAAAATTTGAGTAAAAAGCGAAGGCAAAAAGCAGATTCTTCTGGTGCAAATATAAGTCAATGTTTAACTAGTGTGAATAATTACCCAACTGCCTCAATTGTTATTGGTGAAGGGAAACCAATTGACAAATTGCCTAATAATATTGAAGTACATCATGGGCATACTTTTTCGAATAGTGCTCTTCAAAACAGTTCTGTCGAAGTTGCCCAAGTTGTGACCAGTGTAGAAGAATTTATTCCAGATGGTGGATATCTTGACAAATCATTTTTGGAAGACACTGTTGGGCCGATAAGAAATCACACAATTGATGCTATACATGAGCCTTCTGACAGGTAATGATTTACTTATTCTTTAAAAATGAGCAGTTAATAATGTCTCATTTAAGTGTCCAGTGAATGTAAAACTATGTTATTTGTAGCACCTGGATATTATGTGAGACCATTTTGTTTTAGCTTTCTTCTTTTTTAAATAAACCAATACCAATATGTTTTCATTGAAAGTAGTCTTGGCTTGAGAACAGAAAGAAAACCCTATGGTTAAAACTTATTGGCTTGAGTGTAATTATTATATAACAATTTACCGCCTTGTTCATAAAAGCATATTATATAAAGCATATAAGAATATAAATAATGTACTTTTTACAAAATATTCCTAGGCCATAGTCCCCTGAGTAGATGGGGTTGATGATCAGGGGGAGAAGAGGATGGAGGGGTATTAATATAGGAATGGGGTGTCTAGGAAGAAGAGAGTGAAAGTTTAGGCATCTAGTCTTGGCAAGAAGAACAATAAAAAGGATGTCTAGGTCTGTTCTATAATGTGGTTTAATACATAGAGGAGGATTATTAGTATCAATAGTATTGGTTCAGTCTTTTAAGCCATTGAGTTCAAGAAGATTTCGGTATAGTTACATATATTAGTCATTTGTTTGAGAGCCATAATTTTGAACCTATGTCTGTGAGTCTTGACAAAAGAAATATGGGAAACTCAGGCAGGAGGTGAAATGGCCGTGGGAAAAGTAATGTCCAGCTGATGGGCAACTGGTAAACAGTGGTCAGGATCTGGAATACCTTCATGGGGTTAAAAATCAGAGAAAAGGTTTCAATGGGTTCACCTCAAAGGAGGTGACTATTTCTCCATCTGTATTTGAATTGATGATTTGGATTTGAATTTGTTCAGTAGTTAAGTTAAGTCATCAGATAACAGTTTGTTAATGTATTCAGCACATTTATTGTTATTGTGTACTTTTAATTTGTATTACATTTGTCTAGTCCATTTATTTGGTTTAGTGTTATTGTACCTTATGGGTATCAAGAATTCTGCCAGAGTATCATAGCTTGGTTCTTCTCAAAATGCAAGGGTAGGATGTACTCTGGGAATGAGGGTTTTGGTTTTGTTTCTTATTTAGTTATTTTGTGGATGTATAGATAAATGTTTGTATGTCTGTTTTTAATTTTTTGACTCTATTGTCTATGTCTTCTTGTGTTTTGAGTGGTACATTCAGTTAGTGGATTTTTCGAGGTGAACTTAAAAGGCTTGCTAATTGACTTGGCCAAGGATAAGATGTGAATTATATGAATTCAGGTCAGTGTTAAATTTTAAGAGAACAGGGCTATGGTCAGAGGAGTAGTCAAGAAAGCTTGCTACATGGATAGGATTTTGGTTCATTCCAGGTCTAATGAAGTAATCAATCACATCTGGGAGTTTTAAATGAGAAGTAGGCCAGTAGGTCAGCTTAGAATATTGAGGAATTTAGAATTACTGAGGCACACTGCAGACAGTACAGAATTAATGCAATGGGAGATAATTGATTGGATGAGAATTGCAGAATCCACGTGAGCTCTTTCATTTTGGATATGTCCGGATAGCCTTATATCCTGAAATGTAGAAGTTGTATCTGTTAGTCAAGAGGGCTTCAGTATGAATATGGGCTGCATTAATGTTCTTCTCCTGAAGTAGTAATGTCAATTTGTTTCTGTGTGGCAGATGTGGGTTTGAGTTCTGGAGAAGGATGGTGAGAGTTTTTGAGGAAAGAGGAATCATGATTGGGAGGTAGGCAAGAGATTATATATATTTTGTTGGAATTTAGCCAGAGGATTCATAACTGCTTGGAGTTTATGGATGAGTTGATTAAGTTGAAGATGGTGTTATGAGGACAATAGGTTTTAAGAGGAAATTAATAGAATAGGTATATAACTGGAAGGACATTGCAGGGAAGGAGTAGGTTCTGGATTGGTTCATAGGAGCGGATATTAATTAGAGTGACAGCAGTGGGGAATGTGGCCTGTTGAAGAGGAGGTGTTGGATTCCCAAGCAAGCTAAACCTAAGCCTTCCATTTCTAGGGTTATGCTTGGTTTGAGTTGGCCGTGGTCTGTTGAAGAAGAAAGGTCCAGCTAGTGTCTGGCTGGGATGGTATTGGTCCTGCCAGCTGGGATGGTATTGTCCAGGGTTGGGTATGCTGAGCTGGCTTCAATAAGGGCTGGGTGGGCTAAAATAAACTCTGACCACTTCTAGACCTGGATCTCTGTACCCACCCCAGTATTTCTTTATGGACAGAAAGTCTCTATAGTTTTCTAGTTGAGGGTGGGGACAATTTGCATATTCTGCTGAGGTTTCCCCTAGATTTCACACATTTTTGGGTTAAGTGAGGGCTGGTAAACTTCACGCATACAGATTTCATCTGACAGAATTTTTGCATGTGTAAGAAGCCTTGGCATATCATACACTGGGGTATGTCTTCTTTTTGGTGGGACTCTTATATTTTTTTTGTAGTATATAAAAGTATTCTTAAGTAGAATATATCACTGTTTTTGGTGATGGTTTCAGGTCTATGAAAAAGAGGATAAGTGGTATTCTGGTGGAATGTTAAAGTACACAACAATTATCTATTACATTAAACCAAAGCTTTTCTAATTCTTCCTTGATCAGCTCTAGTTTTTTTTATCACTGGCCTGGAATGAAATGATCCCCATTGATGTTTTGCAGGTGAAGGCTGTTTCCCCGGCTTCAGGGGCTATATAGTATAGGGACTTCTTATATGATAATGGAGGAGGTTTAATTGGCTGTTATTGTTGTTGGTCATCCTATCATGGGCTGCCTAAACTTCAAACATATTGAGGTACTTCAAATTTGGCTGGTAATTGACGAGGGGAGCAGTCTAAATGTATAGTTTGAGGAGTCAGATTAGACTGATATTGACCTCAGATTTATTTTATGGGTGATAATAATGTAAATAACTATCTATATAAAATGTTTGTGATTGTAAAGAATGCATCTTTACTGCCACTAGTTAAAACAGAAATTATGAAAGCCCGCACAGATGCTGTTAACTGAATGACACCTCACATTAGAATTCGTATTTTAGCCAGAGACATTTTTTATATTACACATTAATATTTTAACTGATTTTGATCATTTTTGAAATTAAAATCAAAAGTTTGTTTATTTATTTTATTTGACATTTCTCATTTTCATCTAGAATCAATTGAGCGTGAATTACATAACTGAAAGTTTTTTGTTGAAACATATGAGCTTAGGTAAATTTTAGGGGAGCCAGGGCAGCTCATGGAATCCATTCGTGTCTCGCAATCCTTGCAAGGGGTTCAAATCCCACCTTGGTAGGCTTTTATCAATAAATAAAAGCTTGTCCTGAGCTATGGATGTTTAGAACGGGATGGTTACTTGTAGGTAGCCCCTCCCTAAAAGATTATCTGCCAACGTTTCGGCTTACATTGTAAGCCATCTTCAAGACTGTAGAAATACAATGTCATGAGAATACAATAATAATTGACAATAATATAATAGAGAATTACAATAATGTAATGTGATATCAGAAGTATGAATGTAGAAAGCTATGTAAGAAAATTTAAAAAAAACATTTTAAAAAACAATTTAAAAAAAATAATTTTGAAAAACATGCAGACAACAATTTATTGAAAAATAATTGAATAACATTAAAACAGTAATTTGCCACACCTACCTATCATGAAAACGAGAGAGGACGTCCTGTCCCTAAGTTCACATTTCCATGACTACGGGGAAGTATAAATGTTCCAAATACACACCGTGGGGGGTAGAAAGATGGGGGGGGGGG
>KZ809458.1:155822-173069 GCA_000696205.2 Oncopeltus fasciatus
TAATAATAATAAGACAAATTATGTGTTATTGCTAATGGGGAAAATCATTATGGTTATTATTGTTATTTGGCAATTATATGTGTTCTAATTATGTTCATTGCAATTATGTGTTACTTAGAAAGAAATAAGTCATTGAGTTGCAACTATTTTTAGTAAACTACATCAACTATATTCCTATTTTTAATAATATCTATTACAATTTATTTCTGTATTATTTTTATATATTAATTGTTTTTATTTTAGTGAAGGTGATGGTGATAATCCTTTGGTAGCAGATTATCAAGATGATGTGGAATCTGAGGAGCATATTCAAGCTGATTCATCGTTATCTGAGAAAACAGTAGAGATGTCATATTCCTTGGTAATATATTTTTCAATGCATACTATTTTAATTATAAGTCCTGTATTATGAAAGTATCCTTTCTCCCTTTAGAATGTGACCTATGGGCAAAAAAAATACAGAAATGTGAATCCTATAGTTCTTAAATTTTAATTCTTTACTTTCAAAAACATGTTGAGAATGCAAAACTTTTATTGCCCTGAGTTTGAAAACATTTCTGCCATAGAAGTTTCATTTTTTTTTCTTTTTTTTGCAAGTAAATCATAAAATGAGTAGTCTAATATTAACAAAGTTTTAAAATTTATATTATGGTCCATTTGCTGTCTATTAAAATAGTCAAAGAGAAGATAAATAGAAGTATTATGAATCTTACTTTACTATAAGCCCCAGTTTCATATTATAAATGCTTTTTAAGATATTTTAACAATAGTAGGGCGCTGATGACCTCAGAAGTTGAGCGCCGTAAATCCCCAATAAACAATAGTCATAAGCCTCATAGTACACAGTTAGTTATCAGTTACAGTTCTGTGTTCATGTTTGTAATCACCCAGTGTTTTACTGGTATACTCTGGGAATCCATATACCCAGCCATAATTGGTTACCAGTTTTTATTAAATGGGGAAGAAAGGATTTTCTGAACACACACCTAGTGTTCTGTGATAAGCAAATAAACACATCCATAATGTGTGCCCCCCTGGGCCTCTAGAGACTATAATCCCAAAATAAATTTAAAAAAGAGATAAACTACCATAAAAATTGTATTAAAATTTTTTATGTTAAAATAAAAGTTATGATTAAAGGCAGAACAAATTGAAAAACGTTGAAAAACGTGTTTAATCCCAAATTAATTTTAAACAATTTATGCAAGGGAATAGAATAAAATTTATAAAAGTGTCTTAGCCACCAGTTTCAGTGATGTAATGGATAGCATGCCCGCCATGCTATAATAACGTTTGATTTTTTCATTCAACTTGAAAGTTCAATGAAAAATCAAACGAAAAATAAAATTTTGTTGTCGAGTATAATTAAATAGCTCAAAAACAAAAATTATATGCAATGAAATACGAAATTATTACATAAANAGACTATAATCCCAAAATAAATTTAAAAAAGAGATAAACTACCATAAAAATTGTATTAAAATTTTTTATGTTAAAATAAAAGTTATAATTATACAAGAAATGCAAGGGAGTAGAACAAAAAAAATCTTACTACCTCAGCTGGGACTCGAACCTGAGTATGCAAGTATGCTGGCCACTACACCACTGAGGCTAGCCAGATAATTTCTTTTACTTTCCGCACTTTACTCCGAGTCTAAACCCCCAAGTAAGATGAATAAATCATCTTATGCTCGAAGGAGCTAACATTGTCAGCTATTTGTTAGACTCTCATTTTTACCATATTTCTTTTTTAAATAATGATTTTGTTGTGGTATTTAATGCCACGTTAAACTTTATGCAAGAAATGCAAGGGAGTAGAAAAAAAAAATTTAACGTGGGATTACCACTACAAAATCATTATTTACAAAAGTTATTATTATTTATTAAACTTTTAAAAAGTAGTAAATTGTCATGGTTATGTTTAATTCAGTTAAACTGTTACAAATTAGGTAAGAGTTATTCAAGAAATGCAAAGGGAGCCAGAAAAAAAACTTACTACCTCAGCCGGGACTCGAACCCTGTGGGGGTTCAGTGTAGGGGTTAGCATACTTGCCCGTAAATCAGGAGACCTTGGTTAGAGTATCTACCCAGCTGAGGTAGTAAGATTTTTTTTCTGGCTCCCTTTGCTTTTCTTGTATAAAATTTAACTTGGGATTACATCCCACAAATATCATTATTGAGTAAGAGTTCTTCTTGCTCGGGAGAGGGGGTCTAGCATTCTCATCAATTTTTTTTAAAATTTTTTTTTATCATTATCTAATTATTTTTTAGGCAAATGATACTACTAATAACATTGAACATTGGATAGAGAATTTAAGCATTGTTGATCGAGGAAGTCCAGAAGGTGGTGAAGATACAATTAGACCTGATTCTCCTATAAAATCTAAGGTTTGAGCTATTCACACTAACATATATTTTTATAAGCTGCAATGACTATAGTATATGCTTAAACAAAGAAGGAGACAGTATGAGAGTAAACTTTTTTTGTCATGAGAAAACTTTGTTTTGATATTACTCCTGATAATAGCATAATGATAGCAGATTTTGTGAAAATGTTCACACAAATACTTGTTAGGCCTATATTTAACAATATATTTTACAAGGAGGGTTTATTGAGCGTTGATTAACATGGTTCAAGTAAAATCTCGATCTTATATATTTTTTATTTATTTTTTTAGAAAAAAAATTTTATTCGCCTGAAAAATTAAAATCATGACCCTCCTAAAAATTTATTGTTTTGCGTTTCAGGACCCATAAAATCCTAAAATTGTATAAAGGAAACAAAAATTCCCCTATATGCCATATAAAAATTTTTTTTGAATACGGCTGAACCCATTTAATGCAATTTTGGATTTAGGTTTTATAAATTCTGATGAAGTAACTAATTTTATATGAAAAGTCACTACGCCCATATCTAATTGGATTCTAATTTTGAAATTCTAATTAATAAATCTTAATTTATTACATTCTGTTATTGACATCTTGTAATTTGATGACATAGAGAAATTACAATAGAAAAAAATAAATAAGNGACTTTGGATTAAAAGGTTTGTATTCGTTGGATATCAGATGGCACAGCGTCATCCCACAGTTCTGCACCATATATCAATTGGTCAACGTCTTATAGAGGTTCAGTTTGTTTGCTAATGGGAGCTGTGAGCTTTGTGTGTTTATGGGTCTGTATAAGAGTCTATGGCGCGTTTTGAGATATTGTCCCTTGGTTTTTATATATTTGCTCTAGTTACTGGTAACTTGGAAGAATATTTAAAGAATTTATGATAAGCTTCATGCTTCTTAGAAGAACTTTAGTCAATATACCTTAGAAAGTAAAGGAAGAAGGCTTATTGGTCTAGAGGATGATGTATTGTGAGCAGGTTTACTCGGTTTGTAGGATAATTTCACAATATTTACAGAGAAGTAGAAAGTGGGTGGTTCGAAGGACACAATTACAGAAGTAAGTAAGGAATACACTAAGGGGGTAGATTTCGAAGTATTAGCCCGGTGAAAAGGTCATAGCTGGGTGCTTTGCGCTAAAGAACATGGTTAATAATATACTTGGCTCTTATAATTTGGCTTTGGATGGAGGTCAGCCATTATAGAGCTGTTATGAAGAATATGCTATTTCATGAAATTTGTTAAACTCTGTTATTGACATCTTGTAATTTGATGACATAGAGAAATTACAATAGAAAAAGTAATTATAAAAAATAAATATCTAAAATTAAATTAAAAATAACATTAAAATAAATCGGTGAACATCACTGTGCAGGGCGAAGGGGCCCATCAACCCCACTCCTAATAAGTTTAGACATTAAGGCCTAGGGTCGTGAGGCCATCTTCATTTCAGTCGCCGGGGAGGATTGTAAGGATTGGAGTCCGACAACAGGGATTGGGCGTGTGGATTAGGTTTAAATTGGAATTTACTATGGAAGAACTTTAAATGGGTGGAGATGTGATCTTATACGAAAGGGATATTAAAGTCGTGATGAAGGGTAGAGTTGGACACATAATATGGGCCAGTAGTTAGGAGAGGGTAGACATAAAGTTGAAAGAATGCGAGAGGAAATACAGAGCACATCCACGGGAGTTGGTCGTTCTTGAGCCCCACTGCAAGTGCTTTGCATTATAACTCTGCCGGAGAGGAAACGAGGATCTAAGGATTTAATTTTCTATAATTTTTATAATGATCAATATTGTTTAAAAAACTCATGTTAAACTGGATTTTTTAAATGTATAAGAAAATGGATGATGGCAAAATAATTTGCAGCATTTTAATTGAAATTTTCTCTTTAATAATATTCTATTCATTTTGCTTTATTTTCCAGTCAAATAAAAAGAAAAGCAGCAAGCGTCGCACTGTAAAAAAAGATGATCCAAAGTCTGAAAAAAAAAAGAAAAGGAAATCTGTTAAAAGCTGTTCATCTGAAGAAAATATTGAAGCCCCTCATGATCCTTCATATGAAGAAATTTAAGATGAAAGTTATTGATTTTAAAATTTCTTATAGTTATTCAATTTGAATTTTTTGAGTGCCTTCATTCAGTACTAAAATTCTATTTGCATTATGATAATGTTATTNTTTGTTTAAATATATTGTCAGTTTCATTTGAATTCAAAGATATTCTTTCAGATTTTTGTAGTTAAAAAAAACATTTGCATATCTTAGTCATAGGATAGCTTTCTATTTTCAATTTGTCATTCAAATTCAACCCACTCCTGGCAAGACTATAGTTTGGCTAAAAGGTTTACAAATATAAAATTCTCTTTAGTTTAAAAACATATATTTAAGTAAAATCAAAATTGAAATCTGAAGCAGTTTCTGAATATTCCATTAGCATAATGTATTGACTGTTTGATTTTTAAAAGCTTTTAATATTTTTCCATCTTATCTTTATTCCATGTTATCTAAAAATTCAGAAATCATTCTTGTTCAGGAAAATTCTTCGATTCTTTGTCTGAGACAAAAAATAAATATTTGAATAAAATAAGTAATAAAAAATCATCAATTCCATTACTGGGTATTAAGGTCCAGGAGGAAGCAGTTGCACCCTGTTATTAAAGATATGCTTTACCTCTCAACCTACAGCACACTGAAGTAACACCTTCTTACACACCGTAAGCAGTAAATCATTCTGGCTTCCTGATTTACCTCATTCAATGAAGTATGATACCCAATTAGGGCTGAGTGTTCATAGGAGCACACCAGGAATTCACCAGCTCATCACAAACAAGCACAGAAAGAGTGAAAAATAAGCTTTCTGTGAGTATTGAATTGGGACTTTAGGCTTTGGACTCTAGTTCCAAAATGCTAGATACTCCTAGTTATCTGAGATAATATAGAAATAATATTAATAATAATTANATAACCTATCAAAACTTGGTTTTTATTAATTATTCTTGAATTAAATTATAATGTATTCTTTAAAAGAAGAGTATAACTTCTTGTTTATAGGATAGTATTTATATAGATTTTAACATAATATGCAAGTAAAAGTTAAAATTTAGTTTTGAGGCTGAATTATCTGTTACCACTTTATTAAAGAATTCCCTCCTTAAAATCTTCTCTTAAATTTGGGGTCTTTTTAGCTGAATATTTGCCATAGTTGTTTAATTTTTTATTGCATATTTTTTATCACAGTTTGCATCAACAGGAGAAAATTATTTGCTCTCTATTTTATATTGTATTTGTCTTCAAAGAGTAACTGTGAAATTATTGGTTATTTAAGAGACTATTCATTTTTTTTACTTATTTTTGGTCTTAATGTAAATTATATTTTGAAATAAATTTAAACTAACTTGAATATTTTATTTATATATCAATAATTTGAATATAAGACTCAGTAATTATTTACTTTCTAACTTGTGGTTTCTTTATTGTTTATGTATAGTTATTTCATTGTACATGAAAGGATATGCATTTAAGATTGTTTAAAGTGTTAGTTTCATTTATTATCATATTGTGGGACTTTTTTTCTTTTTTAAGTAATTATATTTTGTTATTTGTAATAAAAAATCATAATATATTTGAAGTTTTTATATAATAATTTTGATTAGAATAACTTGAAATTTGTTATATTGTGCTAATTATGGAAGATAATAATTCCCTTGAAATAAAGAAAATTAAAGATCTCTTTTGTATTCACTTCATTTCTTTTTTTATAAGNTTAGTTGGTATAATCCTTATGAACTTTTTTTATAAGAGTATAATAATACTATATAATTTATTATAATAAACACACACATGTAATGTTAAACTATTTTTGAATGGTTTTATATGTCTAATTATTTGTGTAGCAAGAGAGCTAAGTGGCTAATATTTCCTTAGCCAATATCAATTGGTTTACAAGATGGAGATGGAGATGGCATGGGCACACCAAGTTTTTAATGGTTAATAAATCGCATGAGAGATAAATGACATCTTGTTTTCATTCTTTAATATCTAGTTCATATTTTAAAGTTTATTTCCTTTCATATTTAATAATACTTGAAGCAGGTAGCTTATATATTGAATTCTTCATAGAAATTGTCAACAAAATTAGTATGGTATTTCAAATTTGGAACTATCATTTATATTTTCACAATGTGATCTGGAGATATACAGATAAAAATATTAGTTTATTATGCCTTTATCTAAACTCTTAGTTTTTTATTTTAAATACAGTACAATTTTCCCACACTTTTCAATACTTTTAAATTTACATTTCCCAACTACTATGTTTTAGTTAATTTTATAACAAAAAAAACCCATTAAAATCTATTTAAAAATTCAAAATTTTATGTTTTACATTTCAAGAGATGTAAAATCCATAAATCTTATTTAAAAAAAAAATGTCTTCCCTCCGTACACTGTACCTTGTACTTCATTTTTCTTAAAAATGGTAAAACTTTATTTGATAAAAATTGGGATATAGGTTCAATCTATTGAAATATGGTACCTTATTTTATTTGAGAATGATTCAAGGGTGTTTACATGTCAGGTCAAATCCTTCAAATTGTTAAATCTTTATGCTTTTTCTTACCCTCTTCTTCCCTTAGTTTTTCCTTCATTTTTGCTACTTTGTTTGATTAATAACATAGCTTCTGTAGTACATTTATAAACTCTAGAATATTGTAAGCTAAGCTGGTTTCTCAAGTTTCTTTAAAGATTAACATAAATAAAAGTAAATGGCTCATATATAAGTAGAAGGCAATGAAAGAAAAATTAAGGTCACTGAAGCTAGAACCACGAAAAGAAAGAGTGGGGAAGCCCCCAACATCATAGGTTCCTTCTTCAATATGCACTTCTTGTTAAATGTAATATAGAACATAAACACAAGAAAAAAAAACATAAACACATTTCCCAACTATTATGTTCTAATAGTTTTTGTCAAAACACTAATAATAATGAAGATATTAACAATTATTCAATTTAGTATAAACTGGTTGGTTGTTTGAGCCTTTTAGTTAAAATATAGAAACTAAATTCGGCATTTGTACTTTCTAATGTGAAATTTTAAAGGAATTGGATAATTCATTCTAATCGTTTGTATTTAGAATTCATTTTATTCATTCCATGAAATTAGCAAAATATAAATGTTAAAAACTTAAATTTTCAAAACTCCAAAATAACAAAAATATTGACGACTTTTAAATTTGGTCGATCTTTAAACCGCACTTTCCCTTTTCTCAATTTCAGCCATTAACAAACTTTTCTCATTGTTTTCTAAAAGAAGCTGAAAGAAAAACAAAGCCTAGGCTTCAGGGGGACTCTCATGTTTTCTCTTCACTTGCCAGACGTGCTAACCTCTGCACTAGTGGGCATTTATTCCAGTGTGTCTAAGTAGTACTACCATAACGTTAGTCTCCATGAGGGTGACTCCTTTCCGCCTTCCACTGGTTGTGGAGAATTAATTTATGGAAAAGTAGAAGTCCACTAGGGAGAAGTTTCTGCCACGGCTGGATTGGGGTCCACTGGCTGAGGCCAGAACGTCTGGTTAGTCATCAGAAAATGTGGGTTGGAGTCCGGCCGTGGCCTAAATTTTTTCACTTTAAAAATGATAAATGTAAATTATTTTGCAATAACCTAAATTATTAGAAATTTCCTTGTGTGGGGCACCAAAAAAGTGATTGCACTCAGTTTGCCTCCAACCAGTGTGGCGAATTAATTCGCACACATGGGAGTCTAGAAGACCTCTAGGGAGAAGTGTTTGACACGTCTAGACTTGGGCTCAGCTACTACAGATGTGAAAACAGGCATATTTTGGGAATCGAGCTAATCACAGAGAAATGCGAATCTTGAACAATTCAACGAATCTGTACCGATCCTACATTGGAGAAGAAGAATATTGTCCGTTAAAATTATATTTGTATTTTCTATTTGACTGTACGTGCTTTAGTATACGTAATTTTTAGAATGATGAAACCAAATTCGGTATTTAAGCTTCATTTTGGTTGTTGTAAAGAGGAGTCCTATTTTTGGGAAAGGGAGAAGAGTAATTAATCACTTCATCTTTATTGCTTCAACCTCTACCAATAGTGTAACCGTTTGGCTGTTAAAGTAATTTTAAAGTTGTTTTTTTCTCAGGAGATTGCAGGAATTGTTAGGAATGATACAGAGGTTTTCTTTCCTGTAATAATTTATACCAAATTATAGATAAAAAAATAATTATAACAGAAAAGATAACCTTTGTATCATCTCTCATGGCAATTTTAAAATTTTAATACTCAATTCAAACTCATTAGGAGTAGTGGATCATCCTCTTATGAAAGTACATAGCAGGAACCATAGAACCTGAATCCCAAATTTTTTTGTACCACTTACGGAAGACAGACATTTTTGTAAATAATTAATGAGAGGGGACAGAAAATAAAAAACTATCCGTCCTCGCCAGGAAAGTTTTTTATTTTCTGTTCCCTCTCATTAATTATTTATAATTTACGTGGGATAAATAAAACCACAAATAAAAATATTTAAAAATTAACATTTTTGTAAAGCTTATTTTCGTAGAAAAAAAGTTACTGAGAAAAAATTATATCTTCCACCCCCATAAAAATGTATGTTTTACGCTACATATTTATTATTTAAATATATATTTAAATTTCAGTTCCGGCAATGTGCCTAATTTCATATGGCATGATCCATTAGCCCTAGGGGGTTAAATTAAGGGTTACATTTTTTAATGTTTATTTCTCCAAAAAGCGAACAGTGACAACTATTGACCTGGTGTGGTGCCATTTCGAAATGCTTCGAGCTTTACAGTTTTCTTCTTTATGATAGTTATATCCGAAAAGGTTATAGTGTAACGAGACATTTTGTGTTGGGTAAGACGTGAGGTTTAGCGGGAAATTCAAATTCCTTGTGTTACTCTATTTGATTTATGACTAGCCTACTGTAGTAAAATTATAAATTTTGTTTCAAAACTTTTATTGACTAGTATGATACTTTATGAAATTTCGACAGTGACCCAAAGATGTGCCAATGAGCGAATTTGGTTGCAAAATGTGTATCGCTTGATCGGCTTGTATGGATATCTGTTTGACCTTTTAAGAAGAAAGAGTTGTATCAAGGTCCGAATTTCTTGAAAAATAAAAGGAAATTTATTACGGGCTTAATATTTTTAATTTTTTTATATAGTTTTTTCTCAAGAATTTTTTGCATTTCAACCTCGCATATGAAATGTCCATGGTAAACCCGTTACGTGCAATGTAATGTGAACTAGCGAATTTCACTGAGAAAATTTTGTACTTCAAAAATTTTTTTCCGATATGAGAGTGACAAATATAGAATTTCGTTAAAAACATATAAAGGGTTATATTATATCATCAATTTTTAAAATTTAGTTTATATGATGGGATACTATATGGAATTTAGTTGGTATAATCCTTATGAAAAGAATGTTTTGCGGGTTTAGTATTTTCCACCATTTGAAATTCAAAGAGAAATTCGTATCTCTTTAAGTATTATATCATTCAAATATTATTTAAATATGTAAAAAATAAACGATTGGGGTACAATTCGTAGCGTTTTTTATATGTAATATTTTTAGATTTACTCGAGTACAATTTTAATTGTTATACTTGATAAGAATTCAATTAGTCCAATTGATAGTATCAATTTGAGCAAGTATTTCAGTGACATGGCATTTTTTGAATAACACTAGTTATTAATCCCATTTCCTATAGAAGTTCGTCTATTAATTACGAGTTAAAGTATCTTTTATAGAGTACTGTTGAGTCTCGGCCAGTGAACACCACGTTTGTGTAGCTCCCTGTTATCAAATACTATTTATAGGTTGTAGGCAGTGTTATGCCCTGAAAATTAATGTATCACGAGAACTAAGTGATCATAAGCCGATCCCAGAGAGGGGAGACCTCTGCCTCTAAAACACCCCTGCCAATGTTCTTTGTGGACCTGGAGCCTACGCCCAACGTGCAAGAGATCTACAGCTTGACCTCGCTCTGTCACTGTAAAGAAAGAGTCGAGAAATAGTACAATGCCACAAATGCCAGCAGTATGGTCATATATGCATTCCCGCTCTGTCCGCGGCAGTGTTGATATCGTGCTCCTGAAGATCCCTCTTTTTATGTGTGAAAAAATGCTCAGTTTGTGTTGAGATTTTACTTGTATGAGGTGGTGGAGACAGTGATCACGTACGTGAATTTCCAATTGTTTTTCTTCAACAGTCGTCGCTGTAGGAGTAAAACAACTTACGGAGTACAGCCCACTTCCAAGTCAATTATCAGCTCGGAGGATAATTACTATCTCTAGAAGCGGCTTACCGGATAACGGCCCCATTGTCTGCCCCAGGTAGGAAAGATAGTAATTTTTAGATCGTAATGTCCTATTTAAAGCTAAAAGAAATTTAAAACTGTATTTTTTTTAATTATTATNTAACAGTTTTAGATCGTAATGTCCTATTTAAATCTAAAAGAAATTTTAAACTGTTATTTCTTTTTTTTTCTACTATATATTTTAATTAATTAATTACGGGGACATGATGATGAGTGATAGTTTCACCAGCTCCAATTTGGGGAAAAAATGGGGAAGAGATCCCGCCCGGTGAGAACCCCTTCTAACTCGCCGAGAAAGCAGCCTCCGACAAAGAAGACAACACGTTCCAAGAAGACACTTGGACGAAGTACCTCTGCCACCTCTCTGCTCTCCGAGCACAGCTCACACACAACCAGGCCCGCCCAGAGTAAAACTTCTCTCACTAATACAGCCATGTCAACCGCCCCCGCCACAGACCTCACCTACAATAAATAACACCGCGTCCATGGACACTGCTCCACCTACTGAGCATGATGATGAAGAAGAGTCACCATTTGCCACGGTTAACCGTTTTCGCCCTCTTCGGGACATCCCTCAAGACGATCTCACTACTCCAAACCAACAGGCCAGGTTTAGTAGACCTCCGCCTATATTCGTATCTGGATTGGAACAATTCAAACTCTTCCGAGAAAAGCTCAATCAAGAGGTGGGAAGTGATAAATACCACCTTATAAATAGGACGGACTTCACGAAAGTAGTCATCTATGACCCAGATTCTTATAGAAAAATAATTCGATATTTCGATCGAGTTAAGGCCCAGTACCATACCTACCAAATTAAAGAGAACAGAGCTCTGCGTGTGGTTGTAAAGAACCTGCACCGCAACACACCCACCACTGACATCAAAATGTTTACGCACCCCAAAGAGACTCCCAAGGCAGACGATTAGGTGGACTTCAGACCACACCACTCTTTTACATCGACCTGGATGGTGATAACAAGACGGAAATGATATACGACGTCAAATTTATCCTAGGTTGCAAAGTTGTGATAGAAAAACCCTATCAGAAACGCGACTTAGCGCAATGTTTCAGGTGCCAAGCTTATGGGCATATAAAGCCTTCTGCACACACTAACGTCGCTGCCTTAAATGCAGGCGACCCCATCCAACCACCGAATGCACTAAACCTCCTGACGTACCTGCACTCTGCCAGCAAGCTCATCCAGCAAATTACAAAGGCTGCCTCAATTACCAGAAGCTCAAACCCATGAAGTACCCTGAAGAAGTGGTACAAATACCTCGCCCTCAAGTAAAGGCACCAAATAGAATGGTTACTCTAGGCATATCATATGCGTCATTCACCGGTCAACGCAAAACTGACCTATCAGCTTCTACCCAGCCTAGTCCAGCCGCCCCTCTCAGCTTCAACTTCCAGAGTTTCCCGTTACAACCCCAGCAATAACGGCCACAATCAGTTGTCAACCCACTTTCCATGCAACACCTGCTATAGAGAGTTAACAACCCCCAGTCACAGCCATCAACAGCCAACCCACCTCACTTGGCAACCTCCTCTCCTCCTTCCGTTGACATTGTATCCTCCCTTAACACATTCCTAAATGAATTTAGATCCCTTATTACACCTCTTATCTCTCTCCTCGAAACCTTAGTCAGAGCATATTTTCAACAAAAATGATCCACCCTACTGATCCTTTTTCTCTCCTCCTCTGGAACACTAACGGTGTTCGAAATCACATAAACGAACTTACAAACTTATTACACACGGAGAACATCGACATTGCCCTTATCACAGAGACTCGACTAACTGATCGGAACCGACTTTACATAACAGGCTACAAGACTTATAGGACAGACCATCCTGACGGCAAAGCACACGGTGGTGATGCAGTCCTAGTTAAAAACACCCTTTCCCACTTCGAACTCTCTCCCCACTCTTCTGACTTCCTTCAAGCTGCCACAATATCCCTAAAAACCTCTTCCTTTAACCTCTCTATTTCAGCGGTATATTGCCCACCCAACAAACCGGCCTCTGCTCGTCAGTACTCGGATTTCTTCTCTTCCCTTGGCCCACACTTTCTAGCAGGAGGCGACTATAACTCTAAGCACTTCTTATGGGGCTCAAGGACGACCAACTCTCGTGGTCGATCCTTACATAATGCCTTATCCTCCCTTAACCTTTCCTACATTAGTCAACCCTCTCCTACATACTGGCCAACTGATCCCAACAAAATCCTAGACATCTTAGACTTCTTTGTCCACCGTGGACTAAATTCCCTTCATTCTTCAGTCACATCCCTGAATGACCTTTCCTCAGACCACAGTCCTGTTCTCGCTAAATTATCCTTGTTACCTTTACCCAAAGAATCTCCTCCATCTTTTATTCGGGGCCCCATCGATTGGGACCTCTTCCGTAATCTCCTTTCTGACTCTTTAGACCTCAACGTTCCTCTAAAAACATCCTTAGACCTAGATAATGCTACTTATCACTTTACAACCCTTATCCAGAGATGTGCTTAGGACGCTTCTTCCCCAACACCAAGCCGCTCACCCACCAGACTTTCTCCCCCCACTCATATCCAGTCCAAGCGCCAGGCGAGAGTCACATGGCAGAGATCCAGTCATCCAGACGACCGTCAATTCTGCAACCGGCTGTGTCGGTTGGTGAAGCATGAGCTCGATTCTCACCTGTCAAAATCCTATAATAGCTATATATCTTCTCTTACAACTAAAGATAATTCCCTTTGGAAGGCCAAAAAAAAAAAAATCCTTAAGTTCCAGCCTGTTTCCCCACCTCTTCGTCGTGATGATGGAAGGTACGGAAGGCTGGAAGATGAAGATATCTTCGTGGCTCTATTTTTATCTTACTTTATGTTATTTTTAGGGGGCGAAATTTGAGAGCCTCCCGCTGAATGAGGCCGCTTTCCTTTCATTACTATTTTTTTATGATGGTAAGCATCTCCCATTACGTAAATAATAATAAAAAAACAAATTGTAACTATAAATATTTACTGCTCTTTATCGCTAAGCCGGGGACCAAGCAGAGATTATTGTTATCAAATTACAAGATGTTTTATTTATTTTTAACAGAATGTAATGTGTAAATAAAGGTTATAAATAAATAATAATAAAAAAAGTATCAAATGGAGAGTTTTTTGACCGTAGATATTATTATTAGATTATTTAAGTTGGGGTCCGGTCAAGGTAGATCCAAAAAAAAAAAATTTATTTTNTGTATTTTTTTTTTTTTTTTTATCTACCTTGACCGAACCCCAACTAAAATCATCTAATAAAAAAAAAGGATCTTTTGACAGTAGATTAAATGGCTTTGGACAGTTATGCATACATTTCCTTGGTGTTTTTTTTTTCCTCTTTTTTATAGTAGAGAGCATATACTATTGACAAGTGTCAAGTTATTAGTATTTTTATCGATGCTATAAATTAAAACGAATTAGTTTATTTCGATTGGAGATCGATTACTACCGATGACATGAAAGAGTACAAAACTGAGGTTGTGAAGGTAACAGGTGTCAAAACGAAAGGTGTGATGGAATATTAAATCGATGATGGGATAGGCAAGGCCGAGAAGCCGTCAGTAGCGGCGAGCCCTCCACAGGGGCGTCATGTCCTTTACGACTGTGGCCCACTATCTACTGCTCAGTCTCTGCTCAAACTACCCAACTCCAAGTAATGGTATGCATTTCTATCACTCTTCATCAAACTGCTAGCAAGATATGTACCCCTATAATGACCTCAGTCGCCGATCATTAGCCTTATGCCAGATATCGTTTTCGGATCTCGACAATTTCGGCCAAACCAATATTAACACAATGAATAATTGGTTTTCGATAAATAATTAGTCTTTATTTGAATCATTGAATTTCTTTTCCTCGGAATTGTCTTATAAAGGTCTTCTTTGAGAAACGGTGCTTTAGTTTCCAAGTGAAATATCGAAGCGAACTATACTAGGACAGAAAAAGGCCATAAGAAAAAGTAGTTAGATAAAAAGCTTTGTGGGAAAAAAATCCGTCTCGAAGGATCTGCTAGATAAATAAATTATATTTTGCAATATTTATTGTTGGTAGTTATATTAATTAGACGCTGTATATCCAGAATTAAATATGAGTAAATAACTCTTAAGATCTTACAAGTCGAAAAGGGGAACAATAAAACTGGCTACGGCTGGTCAGAAGCCGAATAGAGATGATAAGAGTGAAGTAGCTCAATCCTTTTATTACATGCATCTTTAATTTATTTTATCGATAATAATTGATAAGATAACTGCCTCAGTTCTGTTTTGGTCCATGGTATATATGGATCAATGATTAGTGATGTAGACTGATATGTCTTTTCGAACATTTGATGGTTAGACGATGGTTATATTTTCTAAAAAATTAGAAAACAATTAACCACACATACCTATCATGAAGACGAGAGGGGACGTCCTCTCCCTAGGTTCACATTTTCATGACTGAGCGAAACGGTTTTGAAAAACCGACAACTTCTTGTTGAAGTTGAATCTTCAACTTATTCAAACATTTTCAACATTCTGAAAAACCATTAGCCCCACTTCAAAGTAAACCTGTCAAACATTTTTCCAAGTTCCAAAAGTTACTTATCTGCAATAATACCCTTCCTTTCTTCTTAATCCTTTTATTGCCCCTATTGAAACAGGCCGCTCTTCCTTTGTACCTACCGTCTCTTACCTCCCACCCTTTCACCACTCACGGTGTCCTTCTCAAAATTTTTTTTCAAATCCGTTCCGCTCAGTCACGAAAATGTGAACCTAGGGACAGGGTGTCCCCTCTCGTCTTCGTGATAGATATGTGTGGTTGATTTTTTCTGCATGCTGAATTTTTCTACATAGTTTACTACATTCATACTTTTGATATCACATTACATTTAACTATGGCAATTCTATATTATAATATTGTAAATAATTTATTTTTAATTTCATTTTATTTTTACTTTTATTTGTATTCTTGTGACATTGTATTTCAACAGCCCTGAAGATGGCTTACAATGTAAGCCGAAACGTTGAAAGATAATTTTTAAAATACATTTTTTTTCTAATATGTATTTGTATTTTCCTTGACCGAACCCCAACAAAAAAACATCTAATACTAATATCTACGGTCAAAAAACTCTCCATTTTATAAATATTCTATGCATGTCGGTAATTTATGGTCAATTTGGGACATGGTCAATTGTATTCTTGATTCACACATTTCAAGGGTTCTTGTTTCTTTCTAGATGTCCTTAGGAGGAAAATCGGTTCTGCTCGTCACAAGCATCTAGGTTTCTAGGTATTGCAAATTTTAATAGCCTAATACCAACTTCATTATAGACTTCATGCCTACTAAGCTTTTCTACATTAAGTCTAAGAGCTTTATATATTTTCCCTATTTAGAATAGTTTTACCTCTAAAATACCTCAGTGCACTTACTTACTTTCAAAGACTGAACTGGCCATATGCCTGAAAGAACTCATTTATAGCCAATATGAGCGGTGTATTTCCCCATCTGGGTCTTTCCTTGTAATTAATAAAGTAACTTTGTGTTGAAGATTCGTGACAGTTGATTTTTTACGGTAGCGAATCGACAACCGGACTCCAGAACCGGAAGAACCAAGTTTCACCTTATCCCATAATTTTCAGGACCTCCTACCTTACAACCTCGACGGCTCAAAGAGCGTCCCTTTTACTTTGGTACTGCAAAGATAACTAACAAAACTTTTTTTTGTTGACAACTAAACAGTTTACCCCTAAAGGGTTCATCCACCAACACCCATAGGAAAGAATATCCTGCTGCCGAACCCATCCCACCTTGAGAGGTCCAGATCCCGGAGACATTTTGGCAGCCCTGTCGAAATTATGAAGTTTGTTGAAGAGATGTCACTCATCCGTCAGCTTATCAAATACAACCCCACTTGTGGCCATGTTTTCACATCATATCCCATTTGGAGGCCTCTCATTGTATTTTAACAAAGTTAATTCACGAGTGAATGATTTAAAATTGGCACAGTAAAAACTAGAGTAATATTTATCGTAAATAAATTACGGTAATGAGATGGATTGTGGGTAGCAACTTCACACTTACTTACTTGCCACATGAAAAGTTTCAAATTAAAATGTGTACTTCTAAAGTTGTAATTTAATTCAACAATTACTCTGTCTTACATAAGAAATAAAAATCTATGTATATATCATCATATTTGTTTAAATTATTTTTTGGTTTTTGTAAAGAGATAACAAATTTGAAAAATATACTGGGACTATATTAAAACTTTGAGAAAAGTGAAAAGCATTTCAGCACAAAAAAGTAATACGACTTGTGCATTGCTGGAGGGATACTCCGAAAATTTCACATTTTGCTTGTATGCTTATCACATTTGCTCTGTATGAAAGAGGAAAAAAAACATTGAAAACTATTAAAAAAAAGAAAAAAAAAAGAATTCATTTTGACGCTGCCGCATATTTTGTCT
>KZ809458.1:192033-202042 GCA_000696205.2 Oncopeltus fasciatus
GGTGTACTTGCCAGTTATACTACCAGGGAGCGTTAGTTGTCTCATTCAATTCCCTCTACACTAGCAAGAGCCTAACCCACGAGAAAGGCGAGAACTTCGTCTTGTACTCGAGGGAGCTGACATTGTCATACATTTTGTCGACTCTCGTCATTTACTTTATTTAATTTTTTCATTATAAATATTTAATTTGGTTGTGGTATTTTATCCTAAGTAAATTTCAAACAATTAAGGCTGGGACAGATAGTTTTTTATGTTCTATTCCCTCTCATTAATTGTTTGAAATTTAAGTGGGATAAAATACCACAACCAAATTAAATATCTATCCCTAAAACTTTCTCTGATCCAGTTCGTTACCTTGGGTTCCATATTGACTAACTACTTAATTGGGGCGAGCATATTAAACTTTAAGACAAGACTTACAGACGTCAACAGACGCTACGGACTTATTTACAACACAATTACAAATAGGCGTTCACAGTTCACAACAGGAAATAAACTGACTATGTACAAAACATTACTACGACCGATCTGGACATAATAAAGGTAAAAAACCCTTTGTGGGGCACGCAATTGATGAAAATGGCGGCGCCCATTGTTTAAAAATTCTAACCTCTATGGATCGAGATAGCCGATGGATTTCAGCACAACCTAATTGCCTACCTCATCGCTGATGACATCATAAAACAGAGGAGCGACTACCGCGCAGGTGGGTGTGTAGCGAGAGATCTTTAGGCGAATTTCCTAGTAACCTAACCTTCAGGAAGCCACTTGTTATGAAGCTAACCTCTTACCTCCCCATTCACCCATTTCTAGCATTTTGGGATGGAATGTCTGGTTCTGTTATCAGCTATTTTGATTTTTCGGCCAAATAATACTTGTTTCCAGTTTTTGAGTTTAGTATTTCGAATATATATTAAGATTAACATTAGTTATAATCTTACAATAATAAATTTAACATTCGTTTACTATCTTAATGCTATACCTACACCATCGGCTGTCGCTAGTCCATCCATTAGCTTACGAACTAGTATTACTTTCGGCCATACAAGTTTTAAATCTTTACTTATGTCTCAATCTCTGATCAGGTTCTAAATTTTACCCAGGAATCCCTCATGCAATCATATTATTCTTTGTGCGGGACTTGCAATATGCTCAAGTTTTTCGAGTACCCCACTTTTATACTTCAGTCTCCACTAGTGGTATCAAACTTTAAGTCCTTCAGATATATGGAAATTACCATCTGTACTATAACCAGAAAATAATTTGGCGACTTCTACTCATAATCGGTATAAAATGTAATTTTCTAAAAATTTTAATGTACACAAATCGTACGTAAAAAACTTTATAAGAAACAAATTTTTAAATGTAACTTCGAAGGTTGGGCGATCTTCTTTTTGAATACTGAGACCAGTATTATTTTGGAAAATGTATTTTCTTTCGTTTATGTACTATAAGGCTTATAGTTCTTTAACGATAAACCCATATTAAAAATTTATTTTGAATTTAATTATGGATGTTGAGTACTATCACCACTGTTCCCTCCATAACAGTCTTGAGCCAGCCTTAGAGATATTTAATTCACTTTCACCGCCTCTTTCAGTTATAAGATCAAATTTACTATATCTATGATATCTTTAATGATACATAGGAAATGTGATTAGTTTACAACATAGAAGACTCACTATGATACTATAACATAATTCTTAAATAATAAAGATACGGTCCATTTAACTATTTGTTATATTTTATTAAAAATGGGTATAAAATACAGCCGCTTGTATTAAAAAAATAGTAGTTTCATTATTAATATTATTAAAGTTTCTACTTATTTGTCTCTTACTTGCAACTTGAACAGCTTCAATATTCTTCTTCAAACTCATTAATCAAATCTGGGGTGTTAATCGATTTTATCGGCTTCCTTTGTCTTCAGTATTCTCATCCTTTAGTTTCAGTAATAGTGAACACTATGTTTAGTGTAACCCAACTTTCTGCTATACGATTTCCATGACATGGCAAGATTTTTTAATATTGGGAGGAAGGTGAGAGAATATATCTCATTAAAAAGAGAGAAAAAATATATATAATAAATAAATAAATAAATATGTTCTAACTCAAAAGCTCGAAGGTAGTATGTTATCTACTGCATAATTATGTACGCCTTAAAAATCAAAATCGGTTTAAAATATATGTATGTGTCATACAGTAATAGCATATGAGTGTGTCACTTTTATTCAACTACTCGTGTTAGGTGGCTAGAAAAATTAAGTAGAGAAACACCTTATATATTTTCGGGATATAACATAAAAAATTATCAAAATGGTAGAATATTTATGAATTATGTATTCGATATTAAATCGCTTCCCATTTTAACGCAAATAGACTTTTAGAACANTGGCCGAATACATGTGTTCACTGTCACTGTATTCAACTGCGTTTGCATTCTGTGGGTTGGTCGGATGTGTCAGGTATAAGAGTAGTTTAGCTGTAACGGTCGCTTTGTCGGCGATAAGGTCCGTCACACGTGCGAGTTATAAGGGTCAGAGTCCATTATTCCAGGTATTGGTTGAGGCAGGGATTAGTTGTAATCTACTTTGTTGAGCTGTTCTAAGTGTTCCGAAAGTTTTTGTAAATGTGTTTGTGTTTGATAGTGTCTGACTATGGATTTCATCATATGGATTTTTGTGTCGTCTGTCCGTTTACGTTTGTGTGTTCGAACACACTATACCTGACACATCCGACCAACCCACAGAATACAAACGCAGTTGAATACAGACAGTGACAGTGAACACATGTATTCGGCCCAGAAGATGGACAATGTCCGAAAGCGCTCGCCAACAGAAGATGGTTTGCAGAAACCAATGAAGACGGATAATAGAAGGTATAATAGTTCTATATTCATTGGTAGTGAAAATAACCTTTCAATATAAACATTTCTATTATTAGGAATATAATATAATATAAATCATGAAAGATTCACATTGAATGATTTCGAAAATACTTCTAGAGACAATGTAAACTGAAATGAGCAGGAAAAATAAGTGGTATATCTAAAACATTTAAAAGCAACCGATTGATACAGACTGAGCATAATTAATTTCAATTTCCATATCGAATGACTAATTCATAGAAAAGAATGTATAAAAATTGGACATTGCCTTAACAAAAAAACAACACTATTCTACTTTTATTGCAAAAGAACAGTTTAGCTATTTCAAATAATATATAAAATATTTATACTGGATAAAATACTCAGTTTTTGCAAATTATTATAAAAAATCAGATAGGATTAAAGTAGAATTTCGCAGCTTATGTGTTATTATCAAATACATACACGTGGACACGTTTAATAAAATGTTAAAAATGTACGGTCAACCAATTAGTTTTGATGTGGCATGACCCAAGGAAGCAAACCTATCCCTCATTCACACATACAATAATTTACCTCTAAACTTAGGTTGAGATTTTGTTTTTCCTTTTGCACATTAGTATGCTTACAAATCTTTGTAAAAATGTCAAAAATTAGAAATTATTCAGCCATTACAGAAAACAAAACATTTTCTTAATAAAAATTTGGGTTTTGTTCGTTTTATGCTCCTCCACTACTGTAGTAACTAATGAGTATTATTAACAGCATAAATCTTAAATATGTTTTTGAAAATCCACGTTCACTCTCATGCACTATAAATCTTACAGGATTAATACCATAATAATAACAACAATGCCACATTTTAAAATCATTAAATACTCGAAAATTGCATGAACTTATATAACATCATACAATGTACAATAATAGTATAATGACAGGGTACTTGTACAAATATAATAACTCTGGATAGGAATTTGTATCTCCTATTGCTTCCATACTCCTACACAGTGGTAATAATGCAAAATATGACCATAACGGAAAACCATTTGATATATTTCTGAATTGTTTAAAAAGTCCACTTAGACTTTTAAAAATTTTGTGACTCCAGAGTGTCCATCATCTTAATTTTCCTATCCCTCTTCAGATTTTTGACGTGCTTTTTGTTTGAATTTTAAAGTTTTATAATATAAGACCAAATTGGACTCTTACCTTGAAAAGAAAAACCAATTACATATAACACATTTTTGCCATTTCCATTTTCAACGATAACTACCATTTATTTTAACTGTATTTAATGGAATTATTTCATGAAAGACAGGTTAAGATTCCAAATAAAACTATTGGTATTGTTGTTAACATTAACTTCCTCCGTCTTCAATTGTTTTGATGGGGACATATTATTCATCCCTATATGAAAAATACTTTTGGGCCATGTATGAATTCAACAAAGGTTTCTAGACGCGACTAAGTATTATTAGAATCATGAAATTAAGTGGATGAAGGCCACTTATTTCTTGTTACAAGCTTTTCAGTTCTTCCAAAAACCAAAGGTGTCGTCGATTTTTTAATACACCTAAAACTTTTTTAATACATATCCTATTTTAAATTTTTTACTTGTCATCCTTTTTTTAGTGAAATGTTAAACTCTCCAATATAAAAGCAAATTGGGCCTTCATATTGCAGAATAAGTTCTTATAATAGATTCTTACAACTGCTGTTCATTAAAATTGAATTGCTAACAGTCCAGCTGGTTAAAAAAAAAAAAATCCGTAAATTAATTTTTGACAATCTTTAACTTTTATGTGGAAAACCGAGAAGTAATAAGTGATCATATGTCCACNAGCTGAAACTGCACTCACATGTCACTGACACTTCACTACAAATGTATGTAGAGTTTGAGATCTCAGTTCTTCCCACAACTCGTATATTAAAGTTGGAAAGACGAAGCGCTATATACAGGTGTGTACTGATCACTGGCTACACCGCTGCTATTTATTTTATTAAGAAGAAAATAAACTTGATTCTATGACAATCATATTCCCATTAAATAACAATAGCAAAATTTGACTCTTTAAAACATAAATTGAAATAATCAAAACAAATAAATTGGCAATCGATATGCAGTCTCTCCCTTCTTGGCTCTTCTTGAAAGGAGGTTAAACATATTTTAAATTATTTATGAAATAAATATTTATAAGAAGTGATTGATTCAGCCCAGCTTATCCCGGCCGATCGGCCTAAGCCCAGCCTAAGCGACATTAACTTTTTATTCGATTCCCTTTCGCGCCTTTTAGCACAAGTCACGCGTTCACAGTTATCCATGTCCGCCATTACACACGAGATAAATGGGTAATCTGCAAGACCCATTTATACTAAATTTTTAGTATAAATTGTAGAGTGATTAAATTTAAATTGATATGTGACGAAAATATATTATAAAATATCGTCAAAAACTGGCAATAAAGATGAATTTTCAACTCATCTCTATTTAACTCCACTACCCCTCTCTTTCGTACTCACTACATCAAATTTTATGGAACTGAATAAGGTTTTTGAATCTCTAAAATTAAAGTTCAGTATTCATCCTTCCTATTTGCATTCTTAAATATTTTTACTTAGCATGTAATTATTTTTAAATAGCAAACTATAATTTTTTTTCCAAAAGTTTTTCATAACATTACTATAGTAATAAAAATATGATATTAACGATATTATAGTTCGCCCAAAAAGGCAGTTTTCCTCCTCGATGTGATTCAGCCTTTAACGTTACTCTTTGGACTGTTCGCAAAAATAATATTTCAAACTGAATTTGGAGTCTGTACTTTGAAGGTTATAACACGCTTTCACGCACTAATACACACAGCCTCATGCACTTAAATTCGTACGCGCTTAGTATAGTGGCTAGCATGCTGTCATCAGCTATCTCTTAACAGTCCTGGGTTCGAATTCTGTTCTGGCAAACCTTAACTGAAGGGGTTGGGGATTGTATTTTTGGATCCAACAATCACCTCTCACTAGAGAGTGTTAAATAGGCTGCGTTGGAAATACTAGCTGTTGGTTTGGTTTTTACTCCCAACTGTGTACAATCCAACGAGTCTATAAAGCCATCTAAAAGAGGTTTCAATTTTTATAACTTCAATTTATAATCAATAATAAGTGCTTAAATTGTTGAACGTGATAGAAATATATTGAAAATTTTGAGGGTTGAGATTGGGATACTTTTGGTATCCCCTCACCTGCCGTTCATCCACAGCGTACTTTTCTTTTAAATGTTATGTTGGCATTAAATATTTACTAATATTTAGTAATAATCGAAACATATTTCCTATATCTCATTGAAAATATGTTTAGTTTTTTCTACTTTTTGTGGGAGATTTTAATATTTATACATTTATTGAATGTAGTTAATTGTATAGATAAAATTTTCGATATTTGTTCACATAGGCTTCGACGGTCGTCAGATGTATTTACCGTTTTTTCTTCCGGGTTGGACCATGTCAAGTTGTTGATAGTTGCCGAGCTTTTGCACATCATGTGATGGCTTTTTCAGGGCTGAAAAGAGAATGAGAGTTGTGTCACAACGAAACAAATTTTCGATATTGGTTCCAAGATCAAAATAATAATAATTACATATGAAAGTGAAATCTCAGAGTACTCCTTTCAGTCATACAAGAATGTGGGATTTATTTACGCTTTGAGTCTCATCTTTAGGGATGAAACGGCAAGAGCGAGTAAACCCACCTTCGGAGGACTTGCAGCAGGCCTCCCTGACAGATCCCCTGTCCCCTTGCCAGCCAGGGGATATGGGCACCCCCATCGCTGACGCAATCAATGCTCCTTCCGCCACAGGCATTATTTTTAAGACCCTCCATGATATTTCAATGGCGGGAGAAGAAAAGCCACATCCGACAGACGACAGACACTGGGATGGCAGTAAGCAAGTATGGCTAAATTGGTCGGGGGATGTCATTAAGCTAAATTTTTATCAGGAAGAATTAGTTGTAGCAGCCCCAGTCTGTGCATCGGAGAGATTTGATGGATCACCTCAGGGGGTATAAGGGTACCCCCATTTCTAATGAGTTCAATCCTCACAGCGTAAATACGAACAAGAAATTAGAAGGTAGAATAAAAGATTTTTAATCGAACAATATCACAAAATTTAAGCAATTATAATGCATTAAAAGTAAATAAACAAAACAATTAAATTTTATTAAACTTCATTACACTTATAGAGATGAAATTCATTCACGCAGTACTAAGATCATCTGATATCTTCATCAAAAATGGTCAACGAATACTCTAAAAAGACGAAAAGGATAATAAGGAGTAGAAACCTTGCTAGGGTTCAAAAGGAAAGTTTATTGACCGTAGACATTATTATTAGATGATTTTATTTAGGGTTCAAAAAAAAAAAAAAATGCAAATTTAACAAAAGTGTATTTTTTTTTTAAATACACCCTTGTTAGGGTTGTTTCGAGGGAAGAATAAGAGTATGAGAGTTGGGAACCATTACCTAAATGCATGCTTATATATTACTTATGTGTTTTTCATTAAAACGCAGTAGAACATAATAATATAATATTGCACTTTAAATATAACATTTCTTATAAATTGATCTAAATATATCAATTATAATAAATATATAAATCTTTTAAACCCCTCTTCCAACAAATTTCATAGAAATGATCATCCAACAGATTGTAGCAAATTGAGATTCTTAATTTTAAAAATGAGAACATTAGAGTACATATTATATTAAATTTACATTCATTTTAATAAATATCATTCATAATAATTTTAAAAAATCATTTTTATTTTCATTTTAAATTCGAACTATTTTATTTTACAGTTCTTGTATATTGAGATTATTATGAATCATAGAAATTATTATAACATACATGTATTTTTAGTACTAATAATATTAAATTAGTAGCATTTTAGTAGTCATTTATAAATAAAAATGTATTTAATTTTTATTTTTGCGTTCTGTATTTAATGTTTATCTTTCTAATTCAAAGTATAAGTTCCTTGTCAGATGAAATAGGAACATAAGGGTCTGTAATAAAAAATAGGCATCTCTATTTTGAAGCATATTCTTATTGTCTCTAATAGGAAGAATTTGTTTACTACTTTGAATGAATATTATGTTAGATAATGAAATTATTTAAATTTTCAGAATAAATAAAATTCCAGTTAATTCATGTCGCTTAGAAAAGTAATACACCTATAAAATCTGTAGTGTGATGATAAATGATAATGATGAATCATGATTCATCGAAATTTCATGTACTTCGTACGTCATAGGATTAGAAATTTCATGTACTTCGTACATATATAATTTTTTATTATTCAATTTAGGGTTCTATATATTTTTTTTCTTTCTTTTTTTTTTTTTTGTGTGTGTGTTGGCCTCTCTCCTTTTCAACCATATAGGGTCGTGGATGGAGGGGCTTTCTAAAGATCTATAGTTCAGGAAAATCCCTGGGCGGAATTTGAACCCGCAGCGTAAGGATCCCGAGACCCGAACGGATCCTCTGAGCTTCCCAAGCGCCTCCTCCATATGTGTTAAAACGTAAAACAATCAAATTTTGGGGCTGAAGGATGGTTCTTGTGACGGGTTGATAGGTTGATAAGAAAATTTTATTTTCTATGATGAAAATAAAGAAAAAAGTGAGAGACAAAAGCTCCATTATTATAAGTAAATGAGGTTCTGCATCGAGATTTATTTGTATTAAAAAAAATTTGCAAGGAAATCTTCAATAAGAAAGGCAATTTTCAAGGGGGTGGGGGGTGGTTAGAGGTTTACTGGGAGCCTAGAGCGTTATTCTCTCGGAGCATACAACATGGCGGGACAGTTTTCCGCCGAGCTCTGCCGTAAACTGTATTTGCTGCATAATACTTCCGCAACGGATGCAATCTGCGGTAGACCACCTTTTGTCGGAGTTAATGTATTCTATTCACGTCGGCGGTGTATGTGTCCCTATTCACACCCTTCCAATGGAACAGGTGAAAAAAAGTGGGAGCTATTTTCACTGTTTCATGAATAGCACCGTTTATTGCCAAAATGGCTTTTCCAAAATCCAAAGACAAGTAGTCAAATTATTTTTCTGTTAAAAAAATATACACTTTTCTGCCACATTCGGCTTATGAAATAAACTAGCCGTTCAAACAAATCTTCTCAGTAACTGCTTCGGTCTAACCCAATGTGTTTTTTGTTTTACCCCAACCTTTCGAGAGCCAATCAGCCGACAACCACCCTATTCTAAGCACCCATGACTCTGGGCAGCTCTTTATTTCTTGCTATAAACCTGAAAAGGAACAAACAGCTTCCCTCGATATAGCAGGCTCTCCTAGGTCTTTCAAAATGGTTTCTAATCACATTTTGTTACTGTCAAATCAAAAAGAAAAATAGAATATTCACATTGTTCCTGTGGCAGGACATTTAAAAATTTCAACAGATCTTCACATGGAGAAGCTTGAAAATCAGATACTCTAAAATTTGTAAGTAATTACTTAATTATATCCGACGTTTCGAAGAGTTTTTTTTTTGTGAAATGATTAACTGGTAGAAATCAGACAAAGGAATGGGTAAGCTTTGAAAGAACCAAAACTTATATCTTTATCATTATTTAAAATAAGAAATACTTTTTGAAATGTTCTAGTGTTTAGTTACGATATTGCGTAATGCGCTTAAGAAAGATATTTAAAAATGTTACTACGATGGTTGAGCGCCTAGCCTTTATTCCCGAACAGATCACAGAAAATGGTCTTATCTTCTACGCTCAATTTCCTCTATGGCTTGTTAGATCAATTTTCGCCATTTTTCCTTCGTGAGATAGATTTTTTGTTTTCGCCAAACTACATTCCAGGCCTTCATCAGGGCAAATGGGGTGACAGGGAAAGATAGAATCTTGGTCTACAGTGACTAAATCATGAATTTAATTTTCTGTTTTTTTTTTTTTAAAACCTTTATATTGACTACAAAATAACAATAATTCCAACCCAAAATTTTAACTAATCGAGTTCATCGAGTTCACGAAAGGAAATTTGCTCAGTTTACGCTGTTCTCGCGAGACGGACTGACTTGAAGATGAACTTTAACAAGTCGAATATGACTCTATTCATAGCTATAGTCACAATCGG
>KZ809458.1:228299-239609 GCA_000696205.2 Oncopeltus fasciatus
GTAGAATTATATTTCAAAAGTTTTTTTTTAAACAAATGTATTGAAAATAAAATTATTTATTGATTAAAAAAGAATAAAATATTTAATCTCCGATTTTTAGCGACTTTCGTTAACTGTGGCTAGCTGAAATACCATTTTTATTAAAATATTACCATTGAGTAATTAAAACAATCATTCCGACTAGGAATCAAATTTTCAAATAATCTTAAATCTCAAAGCTCACTTTTATTCTTAATCATTCCCGGCCTCCGTGCTTTTTAAATTGTAAAATACTCGCAGTAAAACTTACAAAGGCATATGAGAGGCCCAGGATCTAATAATTTTGAAATATGTTTAAAACTTCTGCGTCTTAGAAGCCAAAACCGTATTGTATGAAATGAAAAATTGTGTTTAAATTATTTTAATTTTTTTTTTTTTACCTTTTGCCTTCCATTATAAATAAATAATATAATAAGAACTTGCGTATTTCGACGGATCTGTTTCATTTTAGCCCACGACCAATAAATCTGGACTTAAGGGTTTTTAATCTACAATTATAATGGGAAAATCTTGTTGCTGAATCCTAAATTCACGAATTGGGATTAGAGGATATTTCTGCAGAAAATTAAATTGCCGACCAGAGGGGGTCGATTGTGTTTTATTATGCAATAAATTTATTTACTGGACAGGAAAATAAATTTAGAGAGTTCTCCAATTGAACTATAAAGTACATTCTTATTTATGCATATTAGAATATAAGGGGCTATTTAAATTCATTTTTCAGCCGTTCAAACGGAAGACAACCGTTCCCTATGATGTTCTAAAAACTAAAGTATTGAGAATAAACGGTTTCACTACAATTATATTCTTTCAGATTTAGACTGACAAACGACAAAACTTGTATGATGAGACGACAGACTAGGACACTATGACCATCTCCAAGTGTTAGAAAAATAAATTAAAATAGAGAGAAATGCCCTCTATTCAAAGGGGAGGGGGATGGTAGGGAAAAGTGAAGGGAGGAAAGAGGTATAGGGAGTGAAAGAGACAGGGAGAGGGAGTGGGAGGGAGGGAGAGAGAGTGGGAGTGGGAGGGAGGGAGGGAGAGAGAGAGGGAGTGGGAGGGAGGGAGATAAATTTGGGAAAGAATTTTAAGTAATTAAAACAGCTACATATTCTTGGTTAATACTACTTTTATTCATACACAGAAACAAGATCAGTCCAAAACAATTTCATTCCACACTTAGGACAATCTCCATATTTAGGGATAACTTCATTTTCTTTGCATGTAAATAATGTAGCAAGGCAGGACATGTGATAAGTACCTTCACAATCTTCATTCAAGCACTTCCAGTACTTGGAATGGGAGGTAAAACATAGATTTGAGCAAATATCGCAGTCAGTGTTTATACATATTGAAGGAACTGTAATACGAAAGTCTCCTTCATAATCCAATAATTCCTAGAAAAATAAATAAATAGCAAATTAAGCAAGCAGCAATGCATACATAAGTATTTACAAAATAATACATATTGAGAGGTTGGAAAAGCATCAGTGCTGTATTGATTAGGATAAATATAAAAGATAAAAAAACTTATAAATATGAATGACTATTATCCTATGAAGGATATTAATTACTATTAATGCAGAAAATCAAAATTTATACAAAAAAGTGATGCTACCAAAACAAATATAGTTTGTAGTAGAATAGTAAACAATTATTGTGATAATTCAACTATTTCTGGAATATTATTAAATTTTTATATAAAGAATAGGAATAGGAGGCCAGAGATGTCAGAAGGGGAATGAGTAATTAATTAAGGGAGTACCCTTCCCTTATATGCACTCAATAGAGCCTGGAAAGACACATGCTTGATACTCTTAAACTAAATGGGAATTTGATTATAAATATTCTAGAACCCAGAATGTTTCAAGGTTTTTCCAGAGAAATTGATCAGAAAATAAGGTTAACAAGGGAGAAGTATTAAAATACTTCCGCTTATCAATTAAAGACATACAAATTTATTATTTGAATATCTTTAATTTATATAAAGCACTGAAATTACANAATACTTCCGCTTATCAATTAAAGACATACAAATTTATTATTTGAATATCTTTAATTTATATTTAATAATTCAGAAAACAATATATTAGAATTTATTCTACAAAAATAATATATTTTCAGTAAAGGGGATGTTATTTTTAAACTTAACTCAAAAAATTAGTCTTGAATCAATGCATAAATGGCTGAAAACAAAGTGATTACAATTTCATCCGAGAAAATCAGTACTATTATTATTTAATCCCAGAGAGGCATCTTGTGGCCTTACACTCACACTGTACGGAATACCTATAAGATTTTCTGAATCTATTAAATTTATCCGTAGTTTGGATAGGACAATGCCATGGCTTCCTCATATAAAATAAATTTAAAAAATTGTCAAAAACCATTTCAATTGCTAAAAATTCTCAGTGTAACCAAATGGGGGAAGGGGGGGCTGATTGTTCTAAAATACTGAGGCTGTGTGATTAGATCTAAGTTATAAGATATATAATATACTGCATATAAGATACTGCAAGTCTACAGATTCTGAAGATGAGAAGATCAATGGGTACATATAGATTATGTCCAAGTTCTTTAAGTTTGATTGTTAAAACTGGTGAACATCTGCTGAGAATCTGGGGGTTAAAATAATTTTATTAAAATTGAATATCTTCCTCACCATCCTCACAATGTTATTATTAATGCAACTGATTGGGAAAGCAGGGTCTGGGGAAGGGTCAGGTTGGGATGGATGGCTTTAAAAAATTTCTTTAAAGTTAGGCTGAAGTAATAATTATACTAGTATTATAATTATTAAAACATACAGTACCTCTAATATCCCTCCAAATTTTGCCTAGCTGACAAGTTGTAGAATGTTTGTTTCTAATCCCAAATCGATCGTTCTTAGAAGTTCATGAAAACATATAAGTTTGTTTATTTGTCTTTATGAAGGTATTGGAAGTGGAATAATACTTACATATTTCTAGGACCTCAGAAAATATTTAAGAACCAACTTTTGTTAATTATGTCCATCAGGTAAGTTAATGTTTTGCGGCATAATTGTTTGATACCTATTGGTTATTATCTATCTATACCAGAAGATTATGTTATTTTTAAGCCACTAAATCATTCAATTAATTTTATAAAAATTTGTTGGTGCATCTGCAGGTAGTTAACCTTAGTATAAAATATATTTAAGAAAGAAGTGAGTGAATTTATTGATTCTACTTGTGTGACTTTTGGTGCAAAGGTTAATGTTTTATGTTTGGACCTTAAAAAAATAACAGGAAAGTACATTAAATTTGATCAATATTGGTAAATAGTTATACAATAAAATTATGTTACTACTGATTTATTTATATTTTACTTTTAACAAGACTTTAGTAATAAAAAAACTTTTTGAAATATAATCTTATTTTTTAGCTTTAATGGAAGAGTTGAGTCAATTGATCTTTTTTTTTTTTTAATTTCAGTTAAATTTGTGATTGTTATCTAATTTGGATGGGGTGATATTGTAAGAATAATTTGGTATAGAGTCCTATACTGTTTTCTTGAAATTCTTTTAGTCTGTTTTGGTTAGATTAAATTTTAATGGTGAATCAATTAATGAGAATTTGAAACAAAGACGGAACAATATGGCATTATGGTCAAAACTAAGAGGAGTAAAGATTATTTTAGAAATATAACAGCAATTTTTAGGTAGAATAAAGTCAAAAACACTAGCTTTTTTCATATGTTCTCTAGGAATATTGGTAGGTTCTTCAGTGGCCAAGATGTTTATGTTATTATTTGTTATATAATATAGGAAAAGTTGTTGCACGAATTTTTGTTGAACAAAAAGCAGTTTCAAACAGCATGTTTTGAAATCAAGTAGGTCATTAGTTACATGTAACTTGTAAGACTGAAATTTAAAAAAAAATAATTCTACTACATTTTAACGTTTTTTTAGGGAACGGGATTCTGCAGTAATAACTCAATTTTTTTTCTTTAATATAATATTTAATGTAATATATTCCAAGTTTCTGGATTGTAGAAGATAAATTGAATTGTTTTATATCAATAATTATTAATAGGGCTACACCTCCAACATGAATAAATCTAAAATATACAGCAGGGGATCTAAACTACATTATATTGATGTTATCAGCAAATGGTAAGCATTTTCATTTCTCCCGATTTCACCCTCAAAATAATTAATTATATGTGACAAAGTTCATATAAAATGTGATAATCTCTTGATTAGAGACCTGTCATAATTTTATGGAATAAATTTACAACCGTGAGATATAAAATATATTGTACTATTTTCAATTAAATCCAATAACATAAGTTTTAGTTATACCTTATTGAATACAAAGATGACATCAACATAGGAGTTCATTACAAGATGTCAAAGATTTCCTTCATCTTCAAAATGATTAGGATTGATTAAAATAGATAAAACCAAATACATGCCATCAGATAGTCTATATTTTGGTGTTACATGACAACCTATGAGAGTGAGGGTTTCTTTTTGTACATATGAATTCAAATTCTTGTAATTTGGAATAATCTACAGCTTATTAAATTTGGCATACTGAAGTGATTAAACCTGAAATTTAGAGAAATGTCTCTGAACAACAAGATAATGGTATAAAATAGTGACTCGCATAACTTTTAAGGTATGAATTCGGACAGGAAATCAACTTTTCACCAAAAGAAAATTTTTCATCAAATTTTCTACTTTCATCATAAAAAGTAAAATTGATGTAATTAAGAATTTTTGTAATCAGCACATTAAAAAAAATTTGTAATAGCCTCATGGACAATAAAAACAAGACATTTTACACTTACTTGTTTATGTTGGTTCAAGATATGCTGAAACTTTTGAGGAAAGTAACCTTTGAAAACCCATTTTAAATTGAGAAATAAGTGATTCCATGGTGCTGTATTCAACATAAGTTTGAGAATTTGTAATTCAAAATCCAGATATTTTTTAGCATATATCTTATCCAAACCATGTTTAAGTCTTCTCGAAAATAACGGATTCTGCCAAGCCCATTCAAACTGGAAAATTATATTGTAACTAGATAAAGTTTTTTCAATTTCAATAAAATGCAGGACCTTTTCCATTCCAAGATTTTGTTGGTTCTTTCAAAAAACTGAACCCCACATGTAGTAGCCAATATGAGGTGTCGGATAAGTCTATCTATATGCTGTTAGTCTACTTAAATAAATTGTGTTTACCCAACAGGAAAGGCAATTTGGATGGTTGCTGATATGCTAGAAAATATGAGAGAGAAATGTATACATATAGCGTTACCAGTTCATAGAATGACTAGTAAAGCAGCCAGCTCAATTTTAAATTTGATAGTGAATTATGAAAACATAAAGAGGTTAGGTTAGGAAGAGACCCTAAAGTTAGCTGTTCTAATGTAATAATAATAAAAAGCTATGACATTGAATTTTGATCTTCTATGTTTAAAGAAAACATTTAATCTTACAATTTTTTTTAAACTTCAAATGAGGAACTGAAGTGTTTTTTTAGAAATATTTTTAAATAATAAACCCGAAAACCAGAAAATCTGTGTACTCATAATTTTTGTCTTCGTAAAAGTTGGAACTTATAATAAATTATTGAAATTTTTATAATTTTCAAACATTAAAAAAAAAAAAAATGTTGAAGTTCTTCATTATGTATCCCGAGAGTGGCAGATACATGTTCAACAGGCTGGAGTATTAATAGCAGCATTGTGGTTTTTATCTACCTATCTCTACTGACCATGTCTGATAATATTTTTTCAAAATGATGGGACAGGGCTATGAAGTTACTAACTCAGCCGATCTTCCTGCTTAGTCAACCATGATTTTATATAAATTCATCAATGAGCAGATTAACACTAGCTTTAATATTTATGATGGGGGTGCCAGGGTAACTCAGTGGATCAGTTCAGGTCATGTAATCCTGGTTCTATGGGTTCAAATTCTGCCCTGGGCAAGCTTTTATCGATAAATGAAAGCTTGTCCTGAGCCATAGTTGTTTAGAATGGGATGGCAACCTGTAGATAGCCCCTTCCTCCATAACCCTAAGTGAATGAAAGAAAGGTTAACAATTTAAAAANNNTGATATAAAACAACATATAAGTCGCATATTATTATATAAGTTCTCACTCATTTGAGACATTACTTAAAGCACTATTTGCATGAACATTCAATTTTTCTCGTTTCTGTAACATGTACTATTTTTGTAAATACACATCATCAAATGATTTTTTGGAAAAATTTATGTACGCCTGTGAAGAGAAAAAGTAATTAATATGCATTCATTAATTACTCCTAGCCTAATTGTAAAAATATTTAAATCACTCTTTAAAATTTAAAATCTTATTTTTGAAGTATTTCTTTTAAAAACTTGAATTTTTTAACATTTGCAATTCCAAAACAACAAAGAAACTTTTCAGATAAGTTGAACTCAAAACAATAAGTTTTTCCAAATAATGGCATTTGCTTTGCTTTAACAGTATAACATCTTCACCCATTTATGAGGCAGCTTATTGGTCCAGAGAAGACCAGTGAAAAGTTAAGAATTCTTGGAGCAAAGATATTTGAAACTGGCACAATGTAGTAAGAGAAGATGCAGGAGAAAATATTTTAAAATCTATTTAGGAGTGGTCATTTGCTAAAAAAAAGAAAAAAAAAAAAGTAAGTTTTTTTAAACAATGAGGTAGACTTAGTCATTTAAATAAAAGCTCCAGCTAAAAAATAAACCATGTCTAACTAAATTCTGACAAAAAATCCACTCATTTCTTCAGGATTTTCATTCAACCCAAAATTTACTGTTTCTGTTCAGTAAGCCTTACATCTCAATAAGGCAGCACTTTCATATTATTATTATTATTATATTATATAAATCTATCCATGTATAGGCTGTGCCTCATATATTCCATCCTGTCTATCAACTTTTTAAAAACTATTTGAGTGAGACTAGACCACTCAGTCAACTTCAGCAGGTTCTTAATTACAATTGTAATTTTTTTACTCTTAAAACTCTTAGCCTGAGAGATACTGCTAGAACATATAATTTCAACTCATACTTGCCACATATTCTGTGTGTAGTGGAAAAAATATAGTTAGTATTTTTCTCCATAAAATCATAGATTTATCTAGTGATGGTAAGTAAATTTACCGGGAAGTAAATTTTTCTCCATTTCACTGTTTAAAATTCTAAATTATTTCAAAATTTGTTTAATGTTTTAAGTTTAGATATCCATCAATGTCACCATCAACATTGTTAAAATAATCCAGAGCCTATAATAATAATTTAAGTCTGTTCTTCAACTCTAACTGCTTGAAAGTAAAAAGTTAAACCTGTAACCCCCTTTCCAGTAAGAGTAAAATTAATTTAACTTTGTTATTACAGTTGAACAGTAGCTCTTATCAGGATAAATTGTGTTTGACAATTTATAAGCGAATGCCATTATTTAGAAAAACTCTGGCTTATATTTTTGAGTATAACTTCTCTGAAAAGTTCCTCTGGCATTTTAGTATTTCAAAATGTTAAAAAATTCATGTTTCTACAAGAAATACATCAAAAATAAGATTTTAAATTTAAAATAAACTTTATAATTATAAAGACTGATTTAAATATTTTTTTCAATTTCTCCCTGCATTTATAATTGAAGGCTAGCTAAAGGACCATACATAAAAAAGTATTAAAAGAATAGACTGAAAGCATTAGATATTGATGAACATTTTTAAATATTAAAGTTAAGTTAGATATATTCAGTCCTCAGGTATAGTGAACTTCATGCTTCATGAAAATTCATTGGTATCTTAAGTGAAAAAAAATATCACACAATTAAATATAAATTGGGAAGATTTTCTATCTGTATTGGCTACCACTAAATACTATTTAAAAACTAATAGCAACATCATAACTATGAAAATAAATTCACCATTTGTTCAACACCAATTGAAGAAATATAATTTACTAAAAGTAGAGGGAAATAAGAATTTAAAATAATTTATATTATAAATAATAGATTGATTTGGGCTTACTTTTAGTGCAGCAACCTGATTAGGAAAACCATGGACTATGAGAATCATTTCCCTAAACAGAAACATGTAATTAGTAAACAGAAATATTGATAAAAAGGATAATACTAGAGGCTTTATCCCACACAAAATAACTGAGGCCCGAAAAAACAAACTATACAATTAAGAAAATTTAGAGAAGATAAGAACCCTGATATTAATACCTCTTTAATTTACAAAAGATTAACTAAAAAAATGTCTTGAGAAAGTATATAAAATGAAAGCTTACCAAGCTCCAGTTCACTTTCAGTACTACTTAGTGAACTGTCACCTAGCTGTAGGTTAAAGTTCTACTATCAGTACTTTAATTTTCAAAGGAGGTGCTCCATCAGCAAGAACTTTTTTTTATCTTTTAATTGTTTTCTAATTATTTTGAGGTTACCTATTGGCAGTATAAGAGTACTACGCTTGATGATTTGTGTAGAATATACATTTATCTCATTTGAAACAATGTTTTTTTTTAAGGAATCAAATAAATAATATTAGACTTTTTACTAAAACAAAAATGATTATGACTAACATAATTATAAATACTTTTAATAAAATGTGTAAAATACTAAATGTGATTGAAAGGGAGGCTAACTTATAATTTTTTTTTTTTTTTTTTAATCGGTTTAAAAGAAAGAAAGAGGTGATTTGTCCAGCAAAGTTATGTATCCTCCTGCCTGAAAAAATACTTTCAGGGGATTCTGAGGAAGTATCCCTCCCCAACCCATGTTTTTATGAAGGAAAAAGTTATATAGATTACTATAAAAATCATTTGGTGATAAAAATGCAATAGCCATCTATTCCATACTGTGTGAATATAAATATGAAATATAAATAAAATAATGAGTAATATAAAATTGACTAGTAAACAAACATTCAAAAATGATCATGCATTACTATTATTATTATTATGCTCAGAGAGACTCAATTTGGTGATAAGTTAATCCCATAAAATAAATATATTTCTGCGGAGAGAGGTTGATAAATGGCGGGGCACAGGTATGCCATGATCATAGTAACCCCATCATGGTTCCCTCCTACATGACTTAATCTGAAACCCATAATATAAGAAAAAAAAACCCTTTGTAGCATATCATGATTTAGGTATCTCCATTATTAAACCATGGAGTTGAGAACCATAAAACTCTAATCAACAACATAATATATTTTCCTGCAAATAAATATACAAATTTGTAACTATTTAGTGTAATGTTTTATTAATTAAGATAATTTTTAAACTACTAAAGGATAAAGAACAATAACCTTAATAACCTTTCCTAATAGACATGATTAAACATCCTGTAAACAGATCTCGCAATTTTCCTAACTAAATAAGTAAAATAGAAAAAATAAAAATAGTAAATAGAATTATAAAGAAATACCATGGCCCTCTATTATTTGTCTTCTTTGCTCCACCATGATTTATTCCAGAATTATGCTGTTTCAAACGCTTTTCGGGGTCAACAGTAAAGCCAATGTAAGTTTTTTTCTGAATAGCTGGATTTATGCTAAAAAGTAGATAAACGCAAAAAAATTTTCCGTATCGTCGATAAGTCATTAGAAGTCCTATGAACCATTCATTTTTAATCCACACCTAACTATAGTCGCTATGTAAAGTCTCATAAAGAAATGTTTCATTTACATGAGAATTTACAACTATTATAATTTAAAACCTCAGCCAGAATTCCGCTTCATGGTGAGAATTGTAGATCTTGAAAGCGCGTTCAAATAGTTCGAGTTTAATTTGGAAGTTGATTTCCAACAAATTTTAATGAAAGTAAACTGAATAGAGCCCATAATTATGACGTTGACCAAATACAAAAGTTCATGTTGACGTCTGAACAACCACAATTTCTAGTTTTAACACAGCTAAAAGGCGGTCTTTCGACAAACATAACTAAACTCGACTACTTTATAATTATAACTTCTCGGGAATTCCTAGTCATTTTGATTTAAAAACTCTAATAATTAATGAAAATTTTGAAAACTTTTTTTAATAGTGTAAAATTCAAGTTTCTACTCAGAAACCATTCAGTTAAGTTGGTCTCACGAAGATAAATTGACGGAATGAAAAGGTTCACTAATCGTTCATCTTAGTTTGGGCAGGTTTTCTTTAAAATAAAGAAAACCGCTTTTATAGACAATTAATTAGCTTATCTGTATCACTCATCCAGCCATTAAACGATAGCCTAATAGCATTACAATGTTGGAGAGCAGAACATGACCATTTACTTGAATTTTCGTTTTGAGAAAAAGTCGTCATGCTACACATTTTTAAGTGTTAACCTCCCTTTCAACATCTTAGAGTCATGGAGGGAAGGGCTATCTGTAGGTTGCCCCATTCTAAGTTGGCTCTGAGCAGGATTTGAACCCGCAATGGCAGGATTGCGAGCGAGAACGATCTCATGAGCTACCCTGTCGACCCTACATTTTATCTTTCTGTTCCAGAATGGAAGGCCCGGATACTCAGGAAAAAAATATGCTTCGGATGTTAATCAGATGATACATAAATACTAAAAAGTTAAATAGAGAAACTATATATGAATTTTTTTAAATATAATTAGTCTCTTAATTTTCTAATACACTTTCATAAACTTAAACACATATTTCCCTAAAATTTTTATCTGTTTTAAAAATTTACAGAAAAAAACGTAAATGTAATCAGCCCTGAACCTGGCTTACCCAAACCCCATCTACCTTTCCATTCCTACTAAATTTGGTCTCCCTCTCCTCCCTCTCAGAACTTCACCCAAATACGGATAATTTTTTTTGCAAAAATGATGAAATGATGACCTACTTAGTCTAAATATTTTAAAAGAATATGGCCTGCTCAACTCTCGAATTTGCATTCTTAAATATTTTCCTTAGTATGTATTTTTTTTCTTAAAATATTACAAATTATTAATATTAGCAAATTACATTTACACCTAATATATTGAATACATTTTTATTAATACTAATAACAACTAAGATATAAAGATTACAAATTTTGATCTCCCTCTTAAGTTCCCCTTGTTGACTGATTCAGCTATAAACGACACGTGCTATGATTTTCGGAAAAATCTCAAATACCGAATTTGGTAACTCAATTTTAAAATAGGACGCAAAAGCGCACACAAATAAATAAAATATACATAGAAAAATGTATTCACAATTGACATTTAATGTCACTCACATTACTTTGGCCTCAATAAGATATAAGCCTCTTTTTTTTTTTTTTTTTTT
>KZ809459.1:27652-39690 GCA_000696205.2 Oncopeltus fasciatus
TCTCTCTCTCTCTCTCTCTCTCTCTCTCTCTCTCTCTCTCTCTCTCTCTCTCTCTCTCTCTCTCTCTCTCTCTCTCTCCCTCACTCTCTCTCACAACATCTGTCCCTCCCTCCCACCTAATAAATACCACAGCTGACACGCTAAGGTAATTGTGGCCTGTCAGTGTTATTTTAATTTAACACCAAAAATAATTTATATTTTCAAAATTTAATAAGCTAGTAATAATATATTTACTAAGCTTAGTCACTTGAGTGCCAAATGTCTAAAATAAAGTCAGTCATAAATAATATATAATATCATACCTTTTATTATCCGTCTTCATTGGTTTTTGCAAACCATATTCTGTTTTGCAGTGAACACATATTCCTCGAGGCCGAATACATGTGTTCACTGTCACTGTCTTTTCAACTGCCTCGGCCAGAAGATGGACAATGTCCGAAAGCGCTCGCCAACAGAAGATGGTTTGCAGAAACCAATGAAGACGGATTACAGAAGGTATGATAGTTCTATATTCATTGGCAGTGAAAATAACCTTTTAGAATTATAATATAGTAAGAAAAAAAAAGAAAAAAAAACCCTTCACATAAGAAATATCAATTCAAATACAATGGCTGTGTAGTGTATCTGTATGTATTAAAACAATGCAATTGGAATAGAATTCCTCCATACATTTGAAGGGGGTGGCATACCAGTATGATACCAGGTGCCCACTAGAAGATACCAGGAGCCGAGAGGAGAGCTCCTAGACTTACCCCTTGAGAGGCAAAGTGGGAGTTAGCTCGCGGATAATAGATACCTCCCCGCAGCTGACGGGCTAACAAGAGACGAACAACCGCAATCAGAGGTGGTGGGGGAGGGGGAGGGGAGAATTGCCGGCCACTTCAGAAGCCATCACTCGCCCTTCGTACTCACATCTGGGGGAATACACTCCTGACCTCTCTGTCACTTCTACTTCTGAAGAGTGGATCCTGATGACACTGGAAGCTGTACAAAACAAAGGTTCAGGGTGGGGGATCCTGTCACGTTCTTCCTCATATATTCTTACTCGAAAATAATTATCAATATTTTTTTGCAAAAAAAAATGCATTATCTAAGAGCTTTTTGAACAATAAAAGCCCTTTAAAACAACATTTCTATTCCAATTGATTGGCTGACGAAAACGCTACCTTACTTTAAAAGTTAGGAAAAAGACATATTTATTTTAATATATTCTGGGTTGTTAAATATATATTTACCACAAATAACTTATTTTTTCTAAGCTTTTACGTTCCTATGGGAGTACGTTATTACTGTAAAAATGTGCTACGAAGAGTCCGTCGCCATCGTTAAAAACATTACTTTTCAAAACCATTATATTTTATAAATCTATTTTAACTGATTTCTTTTAGGTAAACAAACTACTCACTTTGGTTCCATTACGAGAATTTTCAGAATTTTTAACGGATCTTCCCTAAGTTTCTATATTGGATAAGCTAAAAATTTCAGCAGTTCGAATTTTTCATGTAAAAACATTCCATTATCTGTGCACGTTCAAACACATGCAATTTTTAAATACAAAAACTCGCTATCGAAGTTTAATTGAGATGAGTTCTTTAGTATCAGAAATCGAACGCGCGGGTTAAAGGAATAACAAATAGAATAATTGTCAATATCTTCGCCTATAATATAATAACTTATACATAGCTTAATACGTATAAAAAATTTAAAAAAAAATTAATATAAATGGATAAAGTTATGATTTTGAGGAGTGCTTTGCTGGACCCTAAAATTTAAAAACCAAATTTATTATTTAGACATTTCATTATGAATGCTTCATTTTTAAAATTAATTAATTTTTACATGAAATCGGACGGAGAATACAATTACAAAAATCTAACGTTTATGATTTTTAACATTAAAATGAAGATATAGATATTTAAGAATGTAACTGTAACAAAGGATTACTCCAATCCTCCGCATAAATTCCAGAACCAAATTTAGTGACCTTTTACTTACCATTTGTTACCACAGACATGCAAGATCAAATGCGTCACATTTACTCTTCTTCATGCACAACTATCTTTAGAAAAATAACTAATATCCAGAAACAATAAATAAATACAATTTTACTCATTTTTAGTGCAAGGGAACAGAATATAAAATCTAACTGTCCCAGCCAGGACTCGAACCTGGATCTCCTGCTATCCGGGCCGGTGCAGTGTTAATAACTTATCAGACTGGTCCCGTTAGCATAATTGGTAAATTCACCGGCCCGTGTAGCAAGAGATCCACGTTCGAGTCCTGGCTGGGACAGTTAGATTTTTTATTATGTTCCCTTGCACTAAAATTGTTAAAATTTACATGGGAATAAGTATCACAAAAAAATGTATAAATTAAAATACAATTTTGTTTTAATAATTAAGAATACATATAAACTTGTTAAGGTTATTTATAATGTAACTGTACAATGTTTTAACAAAAGAAACTCATAAAAGCTAAAAGCAGACATAAAACTGCGTGGTTGGAACTGCGAACTGGAATTACCCAACAATAATTTCACATCTCACATAAACCTGCAGTATTTGCTAGAAGGAATTACACAATATCCATTCCTCGTGTTTAAAGGAAATTTCATTGTTCACGGCTTTACATTATTGCATTGCATAGGCTTTCAAAAATTTTAAAAAATAAGGTGAACTTGCACTAAAACAAGAAAGACAAAACTCAACTTCGTTGGTATGACTTTCATAATAATAATAAATAACTGATTATTCGAGTGCCTCACATTCACTTTTATAACTTCTTAAGATACAGAATGTAAAAATCAAGTGTTTAAAGAAAGGGGAGGTTACTTTGATCAGCTGATATAATACACCAGAAACATACGACCATTTATAAATGGCGGTTGATTACGTCATTTTACAATATTGTACTGTACTGTAAATGGCTGTACGAGAGGAAACACAGACAAAATCCTTTTAACTTGTAAGCCAAGATAACAACAAAGATAAGAATGCTAGCTCTAAATTAGTAGGGAGAGAAAGGGAGGTAGGGCCGCAAACTTAATAATTGACATTCTTATATAACTTTTTAATATAATTTTATTGCAAAAATGTTTTCGAAAAAAAAAATTTAGTGCTTTTAAGTACATAAATTGTATGGAGCTCTAACAGCTCTAACTGACCCAATTCAGCTATAAAGGAAATTAATTAATTACTGATACTAGAGCAAGCTTGTCATAAGTTTTGAACAGACCAAATTTTTATATTCTATTGTGAAGGTGTAGCAAAAAGAATAGATTAATTATATTCATGTGTTTGATAAAACCTTCAGTTCCCTTAAAAAATGTATTTAAAAATATAATTTTCTCCCTCAAAGGGTGTGAATCCCTCTACTTAATAATAATCCGATAAAAGGAAGATAAAACAGGATTGTTTGATGCAAGCCGGTATTCTCAAAAAAGAGAGCAAAAAAGCACCCTAGGCAATGAAGCGAACACGAAAATGAAACAATTGTTGCGTTTGAGAGGCTCGGCAGGGGAGGAGTGGCGAAAGTCCGTGAAGCCGTGAACACGGCGAAATAAAAATCTTAACTAAGCGTGTACGTGAGTTGGTTAGGGACGAAGCGAATCCACGCAGTCCTCGGCTTCCGACTTCCCACCATTCTGAACTTTTCATCCCCCCCCCTCCTCCCCACCATAAAAAAAAAAAATTCCTCTGAAATTCACTGTTTTTATATTAAATATCACAATGTCATCATGGTTTTAAAAAAATGGTGGATACAAACATTACGACTGCAAATCAAAGGGGTCCTCCGGAAAAACTCAAAGTTGATTAAATGACAAAAAAAAAACTCTTTAGTGCGTGGTGCTGTGAATACTACGAGGGATCATCTCGTCGATTAGCACAACTAAATATCGTCAGGAATAAAAGTAAACCTATTATCTAATTCGAATTTAACAGTAGATATTCCTGATATATATGAGACTTTATATTATACTCTTCAGACTCCTAGAGCGAGCGGTAATGAATTGTAGCGAACTCCTTAAAACGAAAACGAAACGCTTGTTGCCGTGATGAATAGCAATTCAAAGGCACTGGATGATGTGAAGATATTAACTTAACTAGAAAAAAAAAAGAATCGGAAAAATATTACATTTTCTGTGGAATGAGTCGCTCTTCCTCAAAGATAAAAAGAGAAGTACAGGATTAGTGGTTACTATATGTGATTTTAAAGAGTCACTATAGACTTTGGGCCAGCTAAGGTCCCAGATTCGAGTCCCCGCTTCCTACCAATAAACAGTTTTTAAGTTTCTCGCCGGGGAAGGCTTTAATCGCGGCCCTAATGGATAAAGACTACGGCTATCCGGATAGATGTAATCTCTTAATCAATAGGAGAAAATTTATTGAAGGGCGTAAACTCCTACAGAAAATCAGACGTCTTTCGGTGATATTAGGGGTTGGGAGCAGGACAGATCACCCAGCTTCCGGACAACATACCACCGTTCTAATGTGCGAATAAGAGAGCAGGTACAAAATACATATTCTTGGGGTTCAGTCAGGGTTGATCCGAAAAATATGTACATTTTTTAATTATCTGCCGACGTTTCGACTTACATTGCAAGCCATCTTCAGGGCTATAATAAAGGTGAGAGGGGAAGACGGTCACCTGGATCAAATTTTCATAACATCCTTCATGATAACCCTGAAGATGGCTTATAATGTAAGCCAGAACGTCCGCAGATAATTAAAAATAAACATTTTTTTATATTGTATTTTTGGATCAACTCTGACCGAATCCCGAAAAANTACTAATAATCTCTAAGGTAAAAAAAAACTCAATTTAAAAAAAAATAGATTTTTATAATTAAACAATCCTACATTTAATAAAATATAATATTTATTTTCGCTTCTGAAATGCTTCCATCAGGGAGCCGCATTAAGTGTTTGTTTTTTTTCATTCATATATTCTCAAGTTTATAATATATTTCTTTTATTTTTACAGAATATTTTTCTACAAGCCCACAAACTCCTCAGAGTACTCGTAAAAAAAGGACTCATAAAGACAACTCGTGGACAGAGCTATAAATAAGGCAATAAAACGTCTCCTTAAATCAGTCTTGAGGTTATTGATCGTAGCCAGCAAACGTATTTGTCATCCCTCAGACAAACCTCTCTATTTGTCTTACAAATCAAAGTTCGGCTAAGCTGTTACATGTATGACTGACAAATCCCTATTTACTACCCTAAGTTAATCGATAATTTGTACCATATTTTCCGTGTTAGCGCTTCATTTTCCTATCACTTCTTCTCGTCATGTCATTGGCTGATTCAGACAACTTCAGATTGCACTCAATTTTGCACCAGAAGGGTTGAACAAAGCCAAGGCAAAGTACGTGAGTATTTCAAAAGCCACTTCATTGCACTCCATTAACACTCTCTTGAAATTCCAGTTCTTGAGGATAGATCTTTCTGTATCTTAACGAAGTATATTACCCCGTTCATAAATAACTTCATCAAGCTTATAGAATAATCGTTAGGGGGGGGGGGGGGGATCTTTATTATTTATTATTATTATCTATGAATTCGGACACAAATTCTGTAAATCAAAAACTACATTTCGCCTAGTGATGCTACACTTCAGCTGTTAACTGATAAGACACATTTCTGTGGGAAAAGTGACATTTCAGTTGGTGCAGATCCCATAGTAAGGGGTTTATACCATAAGAATATATCCATTCAGAAATACCTCCGAGGTGCAACATACAAATCGAATCATATCGAAGCATAAAAAAATGTGGGAATGGAAAACTAGTAATTGATGGCACAATAGGTAACATCCCTTTTACCTTACCTATATAATATTGGTATATGAATAGATAGGAATTATTGGAGTGGGATTTACTTAGTCAAGGGATTTAAGTGCGTGCTCGCGTGCTTGTGTATGTATGCTTATGTATATGAACTTCTTAAGAATATTAAAGATTAATTTTTAAACTCATGCATAAAATATCTATACGGTAAAAATTTATCGTAAAAATGTTAAAGATCACAGACTTTAGATAATTACATTTTACACTTATTACGTTCTGTGAAATTTTTCGTAACTCAAATAACAGTGAATTTATTACGGTTATAAATTTTAGTCTTCTTCTAAACCCCTTATATCCCCTTAGGGTTTCAAGTATGAATTCTTCCAAGGGTTTGCAAAAAGAAGTTTAAATGCCGAATTTGGTTTCTATAATTTATTAAGTGGTCCGCCTGACAATAAAAATTACATTCCTAAATATCTTTCTTTATGTGTTTTTATATATATATCTAAAGCCNTATATATCATATATATGTTCTTTAGGCTAAAAGTAACTTAAGATTTTAAATTTTGGCCTTCCTCTAATACCATTCTTTTCCTCTAACGATTATAGCTATTAACATAACTCTGGAATGGTTTCAGAAACTTGCTTCAATATAGGACTTGGTTTAATTATTTTGAAAATTAACAATTTACAAAAAAATATTTAAATTTTTAGGTTCTCCAGTATGTAATCGGTGAACATCAGTTGAAATTTTCATAAGTGAACTGAACCTCTCCTGGAATGCAACTAGGTCCGGATATTCGGAGCACGGCTCTGTCCCTGGGATTTCTCAGGATAGTGAGGCTAACAGGATAACCTTTCCCCTACCAGCGATAACAATAACCTGGGGGCTTACCTTCACCCTTATCTTCACAAACAACACCGGCAAAACTCCCACTAAGGCTCTCCTCTCATTGGGGATGCATAAAAATTCTGGCAAGTAAAAACACAAGAAAATATTTCAGACTTAAAAAAAAAAAAACCTAGATCTCATTAAACGCCAAAATAACACTACAGCCATTATTTATTTGCCAAGGGCTCGACTTAAAATTGAACTAAAAATAAGGCTTGTGAATTCCTGTAAATTGTAGATAACTCTACTTTTAGTTTATAAATATTATTAACGATCAAATAAAAGAATGTTAACAACAATATTGATCTCTATTATTTTTAAAAAACGGAAAGAAGCAATGTTTTAGTTTTTAAAATACCTTAAAAACAACTTTTTGAACTACAGCTTTTAAAGAGCATTAACATGGCAATTAATTATGTCATTTTTTGATGTTTCCTATATTGATAATGATTGAGGCAATAATCGATAAAAATAGATGCAGTTAGTTGGCATGATTCCGAGAACGATATTCGGATGTCAAGTATCAGATATATAAGGCCACTTAGAGAAAGAAGAAAATAGGGATTTATATATTTTAATATCAACGTTTCGTTTTACACTTTATATCATATTTAAGGCTAAAAACTAAAAGACACCAAATTCTGCTTTAATACATACACAAATTCATTCCTTCATTCATAAACACACACACATATATATGCAAATATAACTAAAGTAATAAACAAATTAAAAACATATTCAAAAATAATCAATAAACCAATACAAATACAATGTAAAACTGTTTCAGTAAAAAAAAACCACTCTATTGGCTGATAGAAGAGACGAAATAAGAGATATAAATATTTTAACAATATCTAGGTAATGATGACAGTTTCCTCATCACTAAAATAAATATATCGAAAGAAAATAAGGATTAAATATTGTATTTGTTTTAGTATATAATCCCAAATTAATTTTATACAATAAATGAAAGGGAATAGAATTTAAAAAATCATGCCAGCTTGGTAAGCAGGAGATCTGGGTTCGAGCCCCGGCTAAGGTAGCAATTTTTTTTTAAATTCTATTCCTTTGCATTTATCGTAGAAAAGATGTTTGTGAAGTATGATTGAAGGATAACAAAATATCAGCAAAACCTGTCCAAATGGAGTGAAAGTCGCTTAGGAGTTAGTAGGAAAGTAAATCTCTGCAATTGTAATTTATACCAACTTATTATAAATGTAACAAACTAAATGCAAAAATGAATTTCCTTACGAACATGAACTCGAGACAGACAGAGAAAGATGTACCCCGTCTAAGAAAAAGGGGTAGATAGATCAGAAGAGACTGGAGCATAATTAAAAATGTCTCAAAACAAAACAGAAAGAGGGGGTGAGACAGAGAAAAAGTAGAAGAATGGGCCGGGGGGGCTGGGGGTTGAAGAAGAAAAGTTTGCCGTCGAATATACGGGGAGGAGAATGGAAAGGCTCTCTCTGGGGGAGATGTTTGGTGAGGACAAGAGTACTGATGACTGTCTCGGGGGAGTGATGGATAGCCCGGACTTCGCACCCAAAGAGGATATCCTCCAAAGAAGTAGAGGGAATCACACAAATATTCCTCTTTCACAGCGGAACAGCATAATGAACGACCCTAAGCAAAGTATCCCCTCGAAATAAATTAATTATTTTAATTTACCAAAGAACCCCTCATTTATATTCAAAATTTAATTTCATTTAATTATAATTAACTTTTTGAAGTTAAAACAACTGCCTAAGAGGTATAATTCATATTAAATTCTACACATAAGGGTAGAATTGACAAAAAAAAAGGGTCGTTTTATCGCTGTTGATTATTATTTATTAATGATTTCACTAGGAGTTAGCTAATGCCGTCAACACAATCACAAATACAAATATATAATGTAGCCATTATTACTAGATCAATTAATGCAAGGGAATAGAATAAAAAATCGAACTGTCCCAGCCAGGGCTCGAACCTGGATCTCCTGCTATCCGCGACGGTGCATTTATCAATCATACTACCGAGACAAGTCTGATAAGTTATTAAATTCCCAGCACTAGTGTCGAGAGTCTAACCTACGAGAAAGACGAATACATCGTCTTGTGCTCGAAGGAGCTGACATTCTCGAGCTATTTGTCGACTCTCGTTTTTTACTTTTTATTTTCGTTTATAAATTTATTTGTGGTTTTTAATCCCACGTAAATTTAAATCAATTAATCCAAGGGAGTAGAATAAAAAATTTAACTGTCCCACTAGTGCTGGGAATTTAATAAGTTATCTGTCTCTCCCGATAGCATAATTGGATAACGCGCTTGCCCGGTTAGCAGGAGATCCAGGTTCGTGCTCTGGCTGGGACAGTTCTTTTTTATTCTATTCCCTTGAATTAATTTATTTAAATTTACGTGGGATTAAAAACCACAAATAAAATTAATATTTATAAATTATTACGAGATGTTTCGGTTGGGGTTCGGTCAAAGTATATCCAAAAAATACTGCTCATATAACATTGATTAAATAAATAAACTTTTTTTTTTCGATTATGAAAAATTATTCCTCACATTATAAAAGCATGAAATACAACGAAATGTTTATGATTCATTTAGTATTTAATAATTTTTAAACTGTAACATTTCTATTATAAAAGACGAAAATTTAAATGATTGACATTTTTGAAAGACTAAATTGAAATGTAACAAAGATACTTCGACAAAAAAAGAATGATTAATAAAAAGAATGATTAGGANTTCTATATTATAAATAAAAGATTGACCTGGGCGGGATTTGAACCCGCAGCGTCAGGATCGAGAGACCCAAAAGGATCCTATGAGCTATGTTGGCTCACCAACCACCAAATTTCAGATAAGGCCAAGTCATCATAGAGCAGTGAAGTAGAATGTGATGGGGGCAGTTATTTTTATAGTTTAGACGCATTCTGAGAGGGAAAAATTGAAGGAAAGTAAATAAATAAAAATAATGAAATATCACATTTCAATAAAATAAAAAAATTGTTATGCTACTGCAAAAGAATATTTTATTAAATAAAATATTATTAAATGTACTGATTTTAAAAATGCTATATCTTTATACTCATTCATTAATCTTAATATAACATTTTAATTTCTGAAATAAATTAAACATTTTTCTTTTCATGTAACGTTTATCCTCAATTATATATTTCTTGCAAGACTTTATATTCTCTCTTTGATGTTTTTTCTGATTCGTTCCCTATTCGGTTTCTCACAGAAGCCGAGCACAGTAGTGCACATGAACGAAGACTTCCATCATACTTGTTACCGTCTCTGGAGAGCATATGGGCATCTTGGTTCACCCTATTTATAACGATAAGCAGCTCACAAGTATTCTGGGAAATTGTCCATATGGGAGAAAGAAGTAACACATCTTATACGTAGTTTTTATCCTTAGCTTTGAATAAAGCAGCACATAAGATGAACTATGGTTTTTTGGTCGGTATCCCTGAAAGTTACCAGAAGGGGCGCCAGGCTAGCTCAGGGGATCCGTACGGGTCTCGCAATCCTGACACCGCGGGTTCAAATCCCGCCCAGGTCAATCTTTTATTTATAATATAGAAGCTTGTCCTGAGCCATGGGTGTTTAGAATGGGGTGGCAACCTGTAGATAGCCCCTCCCTCCAATGACCCTTAGTGGTTGCAAGGGAGGCTAACCCAGCAAAAAAAAAATTCTTTCTAACAAATCTATAATCACTTTTAAAACGAATTATTGGAAAATATCATTCAACATAAAATTATCTTATTTTCTTTCAGTTCTAAATAATTATAATCATTAGTTCATTTCATGCATTAACTGATTTCTAATTTCCAATTTGCAATTTAATTTTTACCTAATATTACGATGAAACAGAGTATTGGACTGTTTATATTTTATATTATTAATTATTAAAGTATTTTTAAACTATTATTAAAATATATAGAACAAAATTTGATTAATATAACTTAAAATACCAGTAAATTAATAGGATATAGTAAAATGANAAATTTATAAATTAATATTATATTATTATATATTAAAAATAAAACCTAACACATTAAATAGAGTAATTCGGTTTTAAGGAGTAAAAATCTTTAAGGAAGTATGACTGAAATTTTATAGTTGCAGACATTAGTTTTAATTACCGTAAATTAGGTGGTTTTAACTATAACCAATAGTTTTTGTGTTATTTTAATTATTTGAAAACAGATATATTGTGCCAGCTCCTCATTGGATTTCATCAATCATACAGAATGATTGATGTATGTTGTCCGTCAGGAAACACGAACCACATAAAGTGACCAGAGCATAAAATAAAATGTTAAAAAATTATTGGGTATAATTTTAATCTGTAAACGTACTATTAGATACATATCATATCACCAGATTTTATCTTTAATTAATTTTTACTTAGTTCCCAAGCCTGATTTTAAGATTTCTCTTGTTTTCCTTATAACCTCACATAGAGGTATGAAATAGCATTAAATTGTATTGTATCATAATTTACTCACTGATATCCATTTTCAATATTTGATATTTTTGGTTATACTTTTCTGTCAGAGGCTGCTTTTAGCCACATCCATGGCAAACAACCGAACAAAACTTTGGGATTTATAAATATTAATTTAGTTATGGTTTATTATCCCACGTCAATTATAAACAATTAATGAGAGAGAATAGAATAAAAATCTATCTGTCCCAGCCAGGACTCGAACCTGGATCTCCTGCTATCCGGGCCGGCGTGCTTAACCATTGCACCACCAGGACGAGCTAGATGTCTCATCAAATTCCCACTACAATAGCGAGAGCCGAACCCACGAGAATTAATAGAGAATAATTAACCTATTCTTTTCGTTACACCTTCACAATAGAATATAAAAATTTGGTCTGTTCAAAATTTATTACAAGCTTGCTCAAGTATCAGTAATTAATTAATTTCCTTTATGGCTGAATTGGGTCAAAAAGAAGGTTTTTGGTAGGGACTAAATAGAAAAATTTTAAAATTCAGGACTGTTTGAGCTGCATAAAATTTATATACTTGAAGCACTAAATTATTTTTTTTTTCAAACCGGGCCGGTATGCGGTATAACGAGAGTCGATACATATCTCGACAACGTTAGCTCCTTCGAGCATAAGACGATGTATTCGTTTTTCTCGTGGGTTAGGCTCTCGATAGTTTGTTGGGAATTAAATAGATTATCTAGCTCGTCCCGGTGGTGTAATGGAAACATACCGGCCCGGAAAGCAGGAAATCCAGATTCGACTCCTGGCTGGGATAGATAGATTTTTTATTCTATTCCCTCTCATTAATTGTTTAAAATTTACGTGAAATAAAATACACTAAAATCATCTA
>KZ809459.1:76415-87086 GCA_000696205.2 Oncopeltus fasciatus
TATTTTGTGATTTGATAGTAATATATATATATATATGTTAAAATGATAAATAAATGTAATGTCATTTTGTAGGGAGAAGGGGCCAATTGACCTCACTCCCAATAAATTAAGGCATCAGGGCCCGAGAGGTTGCGAGGCCAAATTCGTTTTAGTCGCCGGGGAGAATTGTAAGGATTGGAGTCCGACGAAAGGGATTAGGCGTATGGATTAGGGTGAAATGGAAGCGTTTGCAGATAAGGTCATGTCTTTAAAATTATAATAAAATAACACTGAATTGTTTCGAAAATTTTGTCAATACAAATAAAAGCATAAGTTACTCAAAATCCAAGTTCGCTATAGACTTAATAAAAAAAAAAAACTTTAGCCCCAATAAAAAAATTCAGCAGGATAACCCACCTATTTTTGAGGTCTGTGGGCAGCTTCTTACCATCAAACATATATCTACAGTGTGCCTAAAATATAAAGAAGCAAGGAAAAAATATAACCTACGTGGGACTCTAGACGAAATTCTATTGGATGACGATAAAGTCATCGACACTTTAATGAGAGGGATGGCTATTAAATCTTATCTAGATGCATTTTCAGTACGCTTCTTTTGCATTCTCTATCAATTTTTTCTTTCTTATAAATTTCATAGTTTCCAAGTACAAATAAATTACTATGTCCGTCCGCATAATAACTATTCGCATTAAAAATTCATTATACCTCACCATGACCTATTGCTAAGAAATTCTTCATTTTGAAAATATCTTCCCGCTACTAAAAATATCTCCCTGGCGTTAATGACCAAAGGTTGACACGCCATTAAAGGAAGAAAAAAAGGTCAGCTGTAATTAATTGTAAAAAATGTGATTGACTTTTTATTTATTAAACTTCTTTGGGAATTCCCAGGGAATTTACCTAGAAAAATAAAATGTGCATTAAAGACCCAAAGTAATTCTCTATCTCTCTTCGAGCCATCCCGATAAAGACCTGGCTGACTCTCTCTTTGAGACTTAAGTTTGGGGAAGTTTCTCCATTTTCAGTACTTTACTGGCGGCAATATTCTAAATTAGAAAGACTTCTTTCCGGACGGGGTGGATCCGGCAGAGGTTAAGTTTATAAGAGAAGTTCCGCCCTGTTATAATGATCACGGGAAGGGGTTAATCTCATCCCCCGTTATAAGTAATGTCCAGTACGTGCATGAAAGAGGAGGGAGTGGTGTGTTTTTACTTACCTGCTCTCTTTCCCAGTTTTCTCATAATCTATATAATAATATGATTTTAAATAAAGTCTTAAAACCAATTTGAAATTCTTTAAAAAAAAAATGTTTTTTATATATCTTTTGCCTAGTAAAGTAATGTAAAAATAGATAATTGTTTGATTCCAAATGAAAGAGCTTGGAAAGTGATATTTAAATAAAGGTAAGAGATAAATGCTAGAGAAGTTAGTAAGGATTTTGGCCAGGATCAGAAAAATAAAATACCCCAAAATAGTTGGTTAATTATTTTATTATTGTTTCGACTAGGTTGGTAAGTCATCATCAGGGTGATAGTGATGTCTATAGAGATCTCCGAGGGAGGTTAATGGTTTAAACTAAACCCAGTTTAGTTCTGGACTCGCGAGGTGGGAGTGTTAACCTCCCTCGAATAATTTATCTGATCCTGGCCGAAACACTGAGTTATTTCTCCAGTGTAACACCCGACGGCCAACGAGCCTTAAAGCATATGAGAGATAAAGGTGCAAACAATCCAAAGACATTGATATGAAGGATACAAAGTTGATGATTTAGTAAAAATGTATTGACTATATGGTGTCTAATCTATACTGCAATGGGGTAAGCTCGGAGATATGTGATCCAAGGTCAGGAATTTAGACGGATCTTAAAATTACTTACTATTATTTCATAGCTCTTTTCTTTTAAGAAAGTGTTAATCTCGCTTTCATAAAGTAAGGAGATATCTACAGGTAGCCATCCCAATCAAAACATCTATGGCTCAGGACAAGATTTAATTTATGAATAAAAGCATGTCCCGGGTTGGATTTGAACCCGCAGCGCCAGGTTTACGAGACACGAACGGATATCTTGAGCTAACCCGGCGCCCGGAATTATTTCAGGGCTTTAAAGATATGATCAGCTTTTTTACGAAAAAGCACAGACAGAGAAAGAGAGAGAGAGAGAGAGACAGAGTGAGAGAGTGAGCAAACCATCATTTTTAAAATGAAAGTACTGTATCTCGTAAATTTTCCGTTTCTTTGGTAAAGCTTTAAAACATAAACACACAGAGTGAGAGAGAGAGAGATAGAGAGAGTGAGACAGAGAGAGATTGAGAGAGAGAGAGAGAGAGTAAGAGAGAGAAACCACATAGGAAGCTCAACTTTCTGGAGTCGGGAAATGACTGTTACACCTTTGAAAACTCAATTCAAACTCTCGCACGAATACAATACTTTTTACTTACTACAAGTTCCATGTATGGGTAAGGCAAAGTATAAAGACGGCAAAAAATTACCAACTATAAATGAAAAATGTTTTTAGCAATTGAATATTTTGCTCTCTTCCAGAACAGAGTTTTACCTTCGTCTTTTATATTTTCTTTTAATGAATTTTACAAATTCTCTAGTGAACATTAATTAAAAATGATTTTAGATAGTTCACTCACTTTCAGAAATAGTTTGAAGTCATCTAATGTACATCTGGCTTAGATTTCTATTTTCACTTCCTTTGACTTATCAAACTCTTTAATAAAAGATAAAATATTAAGTTCCCATTTTATATTGAAATGAGATACTTACAAGGCGTTTTCCTGATTTTTGAATATTTTCTAAGGCAAAATTTCAAAACAATTTAGTACCCCTCTTTTGAAACTGCCCTGTTGTTTAGTGGAAAGCGCAATGAGAATTTTTTAAGTATTTTTTCAGAATAGAAATGAAGACGGGTTTGACAGAGTTAAAGCCATTTCTTTCATAATTAGTTTTGGCTAACAGAAAACTTTACAAAAATGTGAAGTAGTGCATTTTACAGTCATTTCTTGTTATTATTTAAGACTATTGAAGTAGATAAAAATTATGAGAAAATTACATTAAATAAAACTATGAATATTGGTGTGTTAAGTTTAATTTTCCACGAACCAAAAACTTGTAAAACCTTCTTTTTTCTTTTATACTTCCAAAGATTTTTTGAAAACTATTTTCTACAATCCTACCTAAGGAGCAAGTTCGATATTTAGCTTATTTTTAAAATCTAAAGTAATTGAGTCTTGATGAATATTATGGTAATTAAGGTAGGGACTATCCTACCCTGCCTTAGTTACCTAAGATTCATCGGTTTGGCTTCCGACCCCGCTAAGTCTATATTCCCTAGCACCATCTTCCGAATCCTTAAATCATCCTTAAATTTTCAAACATTTCTTTAAGTTAATTAAATCTGATTACTCCTATTACTTCTCTCTAAAGACGGGTGTTCCATAGGGATGTGCTTGGCCCTATCCTTTTTATCCTTTACACTGCAGACATCCCTACCCATCCTAATACCCTCTTAGACCTAATTTCAGAGGTTTGCTACACAAAGCGATCCCGTCCTCCCATCCTGATTCCAGTGGTCCAACAATAAATGAATCCAAACGCTCCATATTATGTGTCCAACTCTACCCTTCATCACGATTTGATATTCTATTTGTCCAAGACTTCAATTTTATCCTAATCCATATGCCTAATTCCTATAGTCGGACTCAATTTATTGCAATCCTTCCAACGACCGAAATGGAGATGGCCTCAAGANGTTATAATAAAAGATAAAATACTAAGTTCCCATTTTATATTGAAATTAGATACTTACAAGGCGTTTTCCTGATTTTTTAATATTTTCTAAGGCGAAATTTCAAAACAATTTAATAAACCTCTTTTGAAACTGCCCTGTTGTCTAGTGGAAAGCGCAATGAGAATTTTTTAAGTATTTATTCAGAATGGAAATGAAGACGGGTTTGACAGAGTTAAAGCTATTTCTTTCATAATTAGTTTTGGCAAACAGAAAACTTTACAAAACTGTGAAATAGTGCATATTTCAGTCATTTCTTTATATTATTTAAGACTATTAAAGTAGATAAACAATTATAAGAAAATTACATTGAATGAAACTATGAATATTGGTGTGTTAAATTTAATTTTCCATGAACCAATAACTTGTATAACCTTCTATATTCTTATATACTTCCGAAGATTTTTTGAAAACTATTCGATATTTTCTACATTCCTACCTAAGGGGCAAGTTCGATATTTTGCTTCTTTTTTAAAATCTAAAGTAATGGAGTCTTGATGAATATTAGGGTAACTAAGGTAGGGGCTACCCTATCCTGCCTTAGTTACCTCAGATTCATCAGTTTAGCTTCTAATCCCGCCAAGTCCATATTCCCTAGCACCATCTTCCAAATCCTTAAATTTTCAAACATTTCTTTAGGTTAATTAAATCTAATTACTCCTATCACTTAAAGGCGGATGTTCCATAGGGATGTGCTTGGGTCTATCCTTTTTATCCTTTACACCGCAGACATCCCTACCCATCCTAATACCCTCTTAGACCTAATTTCAGAGGATTGCTAGACAAAGCGATCCCGTTCTCCCATCCTGGTTCTAGTGGTATAACAATAAAAGGAATCCAAGCGCTCCATATTATGTGTCCAACTCTACCCTTCATCACGATTTGATATTCTATTTGTCCAAGACTTCAATTTTATCCTAATCCATATGCCTAATTCCTATAGTCGGACTCAATTTATTGCAATCCTTCCAACGACCGAAATGGAGATGGCCTCAAGATCTCCTGGGCCTTTTTTTCGTATTTTTAGCTAATTTTTCGTGGCTATAATATTAAAAAATTTTCAGATTAGACAGAGCAACTAAGAAAGCCTTAACCCCTCCTTCCCTGTCCTTTACTGATATCAAAGACGGTGGATATCTTGAATAAGAGCTTGTATACCGAATATAATTTCTTTATTATTAAAATTCCGAGCCTCAGAGTACTAACAATCAAATATGTATATATATAAAATTATGAATGCCAAATATTTTTAGCTTATCCAATATATGATATCGGTGATCTGTTAAAATTTTCTTTAGGTATGTCAACAAAAAGTGATAATAAAATGCATACAAAATTGTACCATTTTCAAATTTTCAAGTTCATAACTTTCTGCATAATTGTAGGTATTACAGAAGGTTTTCTGAATTATTAAAACATTCTCTTTTTAAACTTATTTTATAATTAAAAATACCGAATTTTTTCGAGTAGTATACAGTTTCGTCTCAATATTTTTGTAATAACAAACCGAAATGTGTGATTCTTTTTATTCCAGTCAGATATCGATTAGTACCGATTGAAAAGAAGCTCGAGGAAGACGATTCGAGACTGCTGTCCAAAAGGAAGGGCCTCCGACTTGATAAGGGAATCGATTCCAGTAGACTCGACCACATCTTCTGGCGACTACAATTTCCGGCAGGGCCGAGGCTTGCGCCCGTCGTCGCCTCCAAATCACAGTTATCACATCAGAGCTACTTGAATTGTTGAGGATCACACTCCATCTTCCGAGACTTCTCGAGGAACTCGTTCGGGAAATGGCTGCAATCTTTCAAATGGAACATATAATAGTTCAATATGAGTGGCATTACAAGGAGTAGGCTTCTCTTTCAATCATAATATTTATCTAAAACAAATCATACTTATTTCCAAAAGTGATTTAATCTTGTTAGGTAATTATTCATAAAAACAAGAAAATTAGTAAACAAAATTTTTAATTTAAGTATAAATAAGTAAGACACAGAGAAATTCGCTTAGTTATGCAGTTTCTGATCGACAAAACTTACTTTAACTAATATTTTTTTTCAGAATAAAAAGAAATTCAAATAATACAAGAAAAACGTAATAACATATAGTGATTTATTTTAATAAATGATAGTTAAATACAAACTATATCGTCAAATGATACAAATGATTAAAATCTAAATCTCTAATTTCCACCATAGACTGTAAGTATATCATTTTAGGATCTATACTCTGCGACAAGACGCTTGTCAGTTGTTTAATCAGATTTGGACAGATTGAGAATCCTCAAGAGATTGACGCCATGGTATAACCTAAAGTCATTTTATAGTGTTGATAACAGCACTGATACTATTTGGCAGGAGCCAAAAAACATAATCCATTGCAGCAGTATTTAAGACCATCAAAATGGGTTGTCGATTTCTTTTGACGCAATTCGGCAGGAAATCGAGTATGACTCCTAATTGTCAGACAACTCGATTTCAGGTAGATGGATTACTGAAAATAATACGCCTTGTCCAACGATACCACATGCTAACAAGATTCAGCTTGGGCGGCTACAAAGACCTATAAGTATTAACTGTTTTTGATTAGTCACTTTCCACATGAAAATTTTATAGCATGTTTATAAAAGTAATAAAGGTTAGTCTAGTAAAGTTGTGTGACAAATATACTTCTCAGATCATATTTCATTTTACGTCTGTCCAAAATAGTTGAAAGAAAATCCAGGAGAAATTAATCAGGGCCAGGATAAGAAAAATAAAATACTCCAAAATAATTATCAAATAGTTTTGGAGTATTTTTACTTTTTTCATCCTCACCGAAACCCTGACTAATTTCTTTAGCTTAATACTCGACGGCCAATCAACTTCCGACCATGTTAAAAGAAGATATTTACTTCATTATGCATTGAATTTTCATTGAGGTTATGAGTGAACAAAGTATCCAGAGAAATCGTCTTAACAAATTAAATCAATCGTCATCAGTTACTTAAACATAGGTAAAATAGATTCAATATTTTCCTTCAATCAATGAAATGATATTGGCACATATTCCTTGGAGAAAAGTAGACAATTTTCTTAAATTGAATGTTGTCTCCTCAACACCAATGGTTTAGGCTTAATAAATGTTTGTATTCCGTTAGTGATCTGACATTTGCGTACCCTCTGTATTTGACCTTTGTGTACAAAGTGTATTTTGCTATGAAGACCTCGTTACAGCGAGGCCAGGAATATAACAAAGGTTAGACGGTATTGACTACATATGAAGGAAAGTAAGAACGATTCCCCATTACTGCATGAACGGACACTTCATATGGATTCAATCTTTTTTAATATGTCCATAATTAAACAACGTACATGTAAATGATATAAACTAAAACTCTACACTCATCAAGATCTATACATTTATTCGTAACATTTATAACGAAGAAGGCATTATTATATCTATAAATATTAATTTAGTTGTGGTTTATTATCCCACGTAAATTTTAAACAATTAATGAGAGGGAATAAATAATAAAAAAAAATCTATCTGTCCCAGCCAAGACTCGAACCTGGCTAATTTAATAAGTTATTTAGCTCGTTCCGGTGGTGTAATGGAATCATACCGGCCCGGAAAGCAGGAGATCCAGGTTCGAGTCCTGGCTGGGACTACAGTTTTTTATTCTATTTCCTCTTATTAATTGTCTAAGGCATTATATCTTTTCCTTAATTCCCCTCTTCCATTACCAGTTTTAGCTAAAACTGAATGTACGCAATCATTTGCTGAAGAAATATCGCCGCAAATCCTTTTTCCCGCTGTACCAAAGTGTAGTCAAAGCCCCATTCTAAAATAGTTTCTGTTATAACCGCCTTTCGTAAAAACCCCTTAGATGAAGAAAACTACACTTATCACTGGATTCTCTCTATTCCCCGTTGCGTCTTCTAGGATGTAGGTTTTCAATCAATACTGAATACAAAAAAATGTTTAATCATTTTAAAAAAAAATGTGTTTTCATTCCTTTGCCAGTTGATCCACACTTAAGGACGGAGGAACGGATTTTTAATTTTGACAACAAAAGACAAAATCAACAAATACAATAATTTAGAAAGTAGAATAAGACTTGTTTCTCACTATTCGTCAGTATTTATAGTTATTTCTGTAAATCATAGAAGGCATAAGATGTATTCATTTGGTTTTAAGAGCACCAGAAGGATTTTAAACACTTATTGACTTTCGAGTCATCATCATTGTATTCTAATTCTTAAGTATTTCTTGAAGCTAATGAACAATGTAAAAAAAGTAGAAGCAATTCCAATAATGCATTTGCAATCTTTTAGAAAGATTGTCAGCTTTTAATGGGGGAAGAAAACCGTATTTGATGACATCGGAGGAATAGTTATACGGCAAGGATTGGTAAGCAATTTCATGGTTCAAGTACCATGATGGCATCCTTCGGTCGGGCAGGATAATTGTCAGCTAACACAAGCAGGCTTAACGAAGCGGTGAACCGCCGCGTCGCTAACTATCACTGCTCAGCATCAAAATTAGGAATTGTCACGGTTTGGGGCAATCCCAACTTTATTGAATTTGATTTTCAATGGCCCTCGCCCATTCGGAACCAGCGACCAGAAGCAGCCTCATTATCTTAAATGGTTTGTACTTATATCCCTTTGCCATTTACATCAGTCAATTGTCCATTGTGTGGATCAGTAGAAACATTACACAGCATTTTAATACCGAAATCTGCCATTACACATGTCTCTCTGTTTCTCCCCTCGTTCTCAGTTATCCATTTTAAAAATTTTAAGTAAACTATAAGGGATATACGCGGTCGAAAGGCTTTGTCATATTCGATATCCAGCCCACATGAGTCGTTTGTAACGCCAATTGAGAAGGGAGGGGGTTATTTTCTTTTTATATTATTGCTTGATTCCAGTGCTATTCTATTCTATAGCAGATTCAATTTTGGTTACGCAATTTAAACAGCTCTAAAGATCTAACCATTTGAAAGATCTTATTTCAGGGAATATTTTGATTTAATCAGCCATCGAAGTTAGTTAGGAACTTGAAGACAAAGAAACAAACAATATTTTGTTTAGATATTAAGACAGTGGATTGGCTGGTGTTAGGTAGGATTTTACTATAACATAGCAGTAAGTCAATAAGTAGATGATTCTATTGACAGCAATACACTAGTCTTTTTGTAACAATCAATAAGAGAGTTATGTGTGTAATTTAGTGCCTTGGTTTAGACCAATGATACAAATTACTACATTGATCAATCGTCAGGTTACTCTACAAAAATATGTTTGCATTGCAACTCTAAATTCCATATGAGAGTTTCATTTGCATATTTATTTATATTAATGTTCAATTCATAAACTTCAAGTTCGTACCAAGATATAAAAAGTGTAAAATGTAAAAGAGAGATGATCCTATTTCGATCCCTGAGTGACGCCGAATATATCTCGTAGAGCAAAAAATCCCATTAATGCCTGAAGCGACCGATACTAAAGAAATTATACTTCCTTAGTAGAACTCCCTTGCTAGATATTCTCAGATGATGATGCAACATCGAGGAATATTCCATCTTCATATTTTTATCTTTATATAGGCGCCGTCAAGGAGCAAATAAATATGTAAACACGGGTATATTCATATTTATAAACATGTGCGTGTGGGAAGACATAAATAATAAAAAATAAAACAATCTTTTTTAATTTTAAAACAATTTTTTGCTTGTGGGTGCGATTCCGTTATAGTATTAAACTTGTTAATAAGCAATGTGTATTCCCCCTCATTAAGAAGCAAATCGTCCGGACAGATGTTCGCTGGTGGGCGTATTTAGCGCCATCTGGAGAGGTAGACGAACAGGTGTGCAGGAGCAAAAATACTGCCATGGAAGACACAGGAGAGATAGCGAGAGAAGGCGAGTGGGCGAGAAAGAGGCACCGACCTGCAGGGGCCTCGCGTCTGACTCATGAGCGTGGCGCTGCAAGAATGTCTTGACGGGAGGCGGCGCTGAGCTCCTCGTCAGGCAACGAACTCCCCCTCGCTCGCCAAGAATTCAGCAGAATTTAGCCGTCGGTGGCCTAACAAATATATAGGGAGAATCAGTATTCAATACCTAACAAAAAAAAAAAATTTCACTAAGTTCCGATCTGTATTATGACCACTATATAGAAACAGTTTTAATTGATAATAATAATAAAAAATAGTTCATCACGCAGGAGCAGCTTATACGTATGCGCTCTAACATCAACAATTTTATAAATAATGAAACCAAATTCAGTGTCAATTTTTATTCAGAGAGATTGCTTCATACTCGTAACAATAAGAAACTCAAATATTTAAAACTTTTAAAGCATTAAATCATAAAGGTAAATTATATTAATATCATTAAGATGAATATACTTTAAAAATTGTTTAAATTCCAAGTTAATTAATTAATTCTGTTATTGTTAAACAAGGCTTGAAACATTCAGGTAGAGCAATATCGATCGAAAATATTTATTATTTTATTTTTTAGAGTAAAATAATACAATAATTACCATAGCATGGATAATTTTCTTCAAGACGAAAAGAAACAGAATTTTGCACAATTTAAATACAAGTTTATTTGCCTTTAGATCGATGTTCACAAATATTTAATTATTTCATTGTAGGTTAAAAAATATTAAACTACAGAAAAATATTATCTCATAAAACCTAATTCTTATATTATAAGCTAATACCAAGGTGGTAAGAGTCTACTGAGATCTTAGCTGAGATAACATTTTTAAAAAGTGCCTATCCTTCTTTATTTTTTCAAATATTTCTAATAAATAGAAAGATATACCCGCATAACTATTAGCGAATTACTGAAAATTGGTAATTTACGGAAAATGTGTTCCTCG
>KZ809460.1:16465-29148 GCA_000696205.2 Oncopeltus fasciatus
AATTCTGTAGCTCTATTAATTACATCTAACACATACCTTCCATTTAATTTTGATTAGACATCCCAAGCCTTTTCAACTTACCTGTAACAAAAAAAAAATGACATTAAAAAAATCAGATTTATCAAAATTATCTTGACTAAAATTATATAATCTACAACTTTAAGTGAATGAATTCGTTTTCCTAATCCTTCTAGTACAAAAATGGATTTTGCAATAAGCAAAAATAGTGGAATCCCATGCAGGCAATTCGTACGTTGGACGAATTCCTCTTCATTGCTGTCAAATATTTGTATGCTATCTCACAAATTCAGCTCATATTTTGTAATTATAAGTGACATGGTATATTTAATTAGAAAACAGTTAATTGAGCTTTCCCTGATTTAAACGTATATAAATCTTTAATTATTATATTCTGTTTACTTAATATCCCTCTTGTAATTTGACCCAATAATATATAACAGGAGCACGGCCTGTATGTGTGTGTGAGGGTGTAAAGTCAGTGGTTAGTGTGTTCGGCTTGCAATCCAGAGGCCTGAGTTCGAATCCCAATTTTTAATGAACTACAAATTACGAAGTTACTCATTAGGACGCGGTACAGTCGCGGCACTAGTGTACCAGCTATAGATTGACGATGCTGCCTCCTCCAGGAAAACTGGTGTTTCGAGGGAAAAATAATAGGTGAAGGATAAACCGGACGGCGGCCATCAAGATCGGCCAGTCTACTAGCGTCGTCTCATTCAAGGCAAAAAGAAAAACACAGGTCCTTCAAAGTTAACGAGTTTTAGGGTGGGGTTAATCACGCCGTTTTAGAAAAGCTTTGATTAAAAACCAAAATTAGTAGCCAAACTGGTCGTATAACCTGGAGCCGCCAAAATTAATATAGAATAAATAACAAGATAAATCATAGATATAAGAGCTATTACTGCTTGGGAGTGACAATAAGAACATTTATTGATTCACCGAGCAGTAAGGAACGGAAAGAGAAGACCTCCTGTCACAGCATTCCTCAGTCCAAATTCAAAGAAGTCATTCCTCAACTTTATTCCTGCTAACGAAAGGATAAGCTGAATCAAGGTCAAATGGCCGTTTGGTTAATACCTCAATTATTTATGTATAAGTATTCACATATGTTATGATGAATATATGAAGGACTAATTCAACGAGCAGTGTGAAACTGTCTGTGACATAAATATGATGTAAAATCATGTAGAAGATTTTAACGCAAACATTTGAAAGAAATCAGATTTCTACCGAAACATAGGAGCCCATTTCTTACACTGATGATGTTATTATTGAAACACACTGAGAAAAGGCGAAGAAAAGAAACAGTCCTGTAATAGGCCATATATGTTCAAGGGGGAAGTACATGTTAGAAAGAGTTTATTCTTGATCAACTAGAGAAGGTCACACACACCCTCCTGGCAACTTGATTTTTTCGCCATTCAATAAAGAATGATTCCCAATAAGGACGGAATATTCGCCATGAGCATACCAGAGTTATTACGAACAGAGGCACAGAAAAAGGTGGAGAAGATTATAAAATGTGTTATTCAAGAAATGATAGAAACCCAGGATAAACGTTTGAAAATAAATAGTTCACAAAAGACTTCTTGAAAGCCAATAAGGATAGATATAAAAGCAAAAATTTCTAAAATTGCAAAGTGAAAACCAAGTACCTATAGTAAAATACTAAGTTACAAAAAATGCGGTGAGCTGTAGTCTGAAGTAAACTAAAGGGGGTTCTCTAAGGGAGAAATTAGAAGAATTCTAAGATCAAATTGTAGAATTCTATAATGACGTTAGGAAGTAATCAACTGAATTGGAAGTTCCCAGTCAAGAAATAGATGAAAAGCTAACTGATGTAAAATCAAAGTGATAAGGATGTTGAAAAACACTTTAATAATTTGCTGAACCAGGAAAAATGAGTGGAGATGACGATATTGACCAAGCAGAAGATAAATCGGATCATGTAGAAGTGGAAACGGCAATTTCAAATCTGAAAACTCGAAAGGTTCTAGGTATAAACGGATTTCCAGGTTAGCTATCTAAAAATGGTGAAGCACAGCACAAAGACATTTTATATAATTCTCAAGATCTGGAGAAAAGAAAAATTACTAGAGCTGGAACATTGGTTTCATTACCTCAATTTTAAAGGGGGGTTGCATGACTGAAAGTAAAAAATTTCATAAACTTTTCCTTACTCTCAGTCAAGTTCAACAGTCTAACATACATCATGTAAAGGCCCCGGGTGATAAGAGGTTGGATTCAGAAGAGGAAGAAAACTTTAGATGAAATATTCATCCTGAGACAAATACTTGAGAAAAGATGTGAAGCAAATAAGGACTTACATGTCTTATTCATGATTAAAAAACTTAGTGGCGGAAGGGGGGAGGGGTGAGTGCTCATACCCTTCCTTCACTCTCGGTAATTTTTGAAGCACCCTTAGCGAATAGGTTATTAATAATTTTGTCCCTTATGATGACATTAAATTGCTCATTTAGTCTTATTGATCTTTATTGTATCAAGGAGAATCTGTTAAATTATTAAACACATCTCTGCCTAACGGTATTTTAATAGTTCACACTGCTAAACAAGTGGGGTTAAATAAAATGCTTGCTCAAATCAGTTTTTAAATATCAATAAATTCTGTCCTTTAAAAAAAAAATTTAGTTTCAGGAATTGTTAATTGAAGGGTTATATAATTTCCAAGTTTTTCATAAATATAACTTTTCTCATGTAAGAGTAAAAATTAGAGGCATATGATAAAAATTGATGACAAAGATTAATATTTTTTACATAGATTGAATGTAAATTTCAATTGGGCATAGTTTAAATCAAAACGGAAAAATAAAGTAATTACAAGAGAAAACTTGATAAATCATAAAAAAATAACATTCTATGCATATTGAGTAGTGATTGAAATTAAATACTCATTCTTGAGCGGTTAGACTTTTTTTAATTTAATAAAGTGTTTAATATTGTACCATATTAAAATTTAAACAATACGCGTGTGTTTAATTTTCTGTGTTACTTAAGGTAAGTTATTTAATTATATTTGCTTCAAAATTATAAATTAGAGAATTTTCATATATTCTGGAAATGTTAGTTAGTATAAAAATATTATTATACTGAGTATACTTACCAGGTGAGCCAGGTGAGCTCATGAGATCCTGTCGCTGCGAGTTCAAATCCCGCCCACGGCAACCTGTAGAGAGCTCTTCCCTACATGACCCTATGTGCTTGAAAGGAAAGCTAACAGTTTATTTCTAAAAAAAGAAGTACAGATATCAGACAGCTATGTAGACAACTTTCGCTAAATACCAGAAGATAAACGTACTGCTTATAATATGAAGACACATGACATACTTTTTTGGGGGATTTAATAGAAAATTAAATGCGACAAAAGTAGTTCATTTTTACCAATACTTCTTCCGGGTTTAACCGTGTCTTGGAGTTTTTAGGTGCCAAGCTTTCGCACATCATGTGATGGCTTCTTCAGAGTTGAATGAAGAATGAGCTATGAAGTAGTTCATTACCATATTAAACAATGTTTGAAAATAAGTCATAAATGACCTGTTTCATTATGACTTGCCAGGTAAGCTAATCAAGAATGGAGGAGTGTAGCTGAAGGTCATTCAGGATATTTTATACTCTCACTCAAGTTAAAAATTCTTATATATATCAAGTTAAACTGAATAAATCCATACCATCATGATTGAGCGGGGCAAATAAGTGTACCAGGTATATTGAAAATCTAATTCCTCGGTAAGGAAATTGATATTGAACGTGTCAGGTTACACAAAAGTATGCGGTACGAATGTAATTGCATTCAGAGCGGTCGGTGTCTCTATATTCAACAATTGGAACAGGTATTTTCTGTTTGACATACTTTTAAGAGGGTTACTTTGCCTCTGATGTGAACCTTTCACATTCCAGTGAATTAGGCCTAGTGGACGTCCGGGGAACAGCTGTCCCAAGGGAATAGATTTGTTGTGTGTGTGGTGTGTGTATATAAAGTGGTGAATTGGCGGGATATCCAGTTGGCGGGCATTGATCGACCTCTTTGTTGTGGTAATGCACCCACCCTTTCAGGGGGTCTTTCAGACTTCTACATAGGGGGGGTGGGGCCCTCCAACCCACGAGCTTCCTTGTAGTGCTAAGCAAATATTTCACTCCTCGGCGCCTGTATCCGAGCCATCTGGAGGGACATTCTATACTTCCCCTCTTGCCATATTTCTCAAGAATTCTCCAACACTGTCCATCTCCTCGTTTCTAAATCAATCAGATTATTTTTAAATATTCCCGGGTTTGTATTAACGTTTTCCGCCATCAAATTTATGTAAATAAACATTTCTCGATATTGAAATTAGATTACTCCAAATACATTAATTTTAAAAATTATGTATTTCTCATTAGAACAAAAACAAAAATCATATATATGAATGCCATTTTAAACTAGATGATTTTGCAAGATCTCATTAGATATGGCTTTTCTACATGGCTGAATATGTTCCATTATTAAATTTACCAGGTTATTTATCATTTGGGGGGGAGAGGATTTTTCTGATATGCCAACATTTGATAATATGTCACAGATATGATAGATAGCCTTTCAGTTATAAACGATGTCTCAATCATGAGTATCAGTTACTAAAGTTTATAAATTATTCAAAGATGGATATGATAAAAGATGGAGTGAGCCATCCAACGTGTTGATACTGTATCCCTTATCCCTCGGGATATACAGTAAGTCCAAGCTAATATTCTGAGGTATGAAAAACAATAGAGGGGACGAGCTACACATGGGACAGCGATCATTCCTGGTTTTGGGCTGGGTATCCATTCAAAAATGGTACTATGGGGACATCGCTTGCGATGTCACGGGTGGCGGCCAGATGCCGGTTGTAGACTTAGTGGAAAGGACCAGAAGGCTCGACCTGGAAAAGGTAGAGTCCAGGTGGGACTGGAAACAAGTAGTAGGTTGTTCGCCATCCCGAATACGGGGTGTGAGGTTTGGTTTAATTCTTTCGTTTGGGAACGTGCCTCACACCACATTCGCTATGGTGAGCAATCCAGGGCGAAGTGGCTGATGGACTTCTTAAACTTACGAAATATGACTCTTCACAATTGACCGATCTTCCTAATATCCGTTCTTCTTTACGTAATACAAGTTTGCTTTATACCCTCGATATGAAATAATTTTACGCTCGATACATCGAAAAAACTACTTCAACCAGCCTTGGCGTTAAATTTCAATCCTTATTTCTCTTGACCGATTGCAATATGTTTATGAATTTAGTAATTCATATATATATATATACATTAGCTGCAAATAATCAAAAACTGTGGCCTCTAGAGAGTTTAAACAAACTCATGAGTGTCCATTAAATATTTCTAGTTTTTAATTTCTGTTTTAGTCTTAGTTTCCACTAGATAGGGTCAGAAAAATATCTAAAAATCTTTTTAATAATTCCATCTGGAGAATAACCGTCATTGCTGTATATCTTCTGCGGGTTCACTAAACAACGAGGAGGGTAGAATAAATAATGTGTACTGCGAGAGGTCTTTGGTAGGGGAAGCGAGTGAGCCGGGGGACAGTGGAGGTTGACAAGGCTTTACGGTAGATTAGTTCGGGGCGGGATCAGCTGACTGCTCAACACTCGGACGGAACGCCACAGGCCACACAGGCTTATCTCGCCTATCCCTTTGGCCTCGTCGGTGCAGCCATGTGCATGCCCATACTCAAATGTCTGATACCCTCTACTATTATGACAGTGGTATTATCAATTCCGCTAATCTTCATAATAAAGTCATACCAATAGGAACTTTAAGCAGGGACTTTTTTTTTTTTCAATGCTCGTGGTATATTTTCTGAACACTATAATCAATTTAATTCGTTACCTGAGGAATCTCTCGTCGTATTTGCACGTGTCTTTGTGAGTCGACAACCTGTGTCTTCTCACTACTCACATTATCCGCTGAGCAAAGTCTAACATAGTTTATGTTACCAATGGTGACTAGATAAGTTCTTCTCCTGATAAATCCGGACCAACCATGACCGAACCCCAACAAAAATACTCTACCTTTACGAATATGTGTCTGAGAAAAATTTCACATTCAAGTTCACATAATTTGTTAGGACAAGCTGTTTCATGTCATTATTTTGAGTTCTATTAAAAGTATTCATCCTTCTAGCTCGAATACAATTTTTTTTCATATAATCCAGCCCCCTCCCCCCCTCAAATGCCATATTCAATAAAAGGCTTTAGAAAGACTGGTCTTAAAGTTAACTTCTCCCCTATAAAGCACAACTGAACTAGTTTGAAATAACAAATTATGAAAAAAATTCTCTACCATAAAAAGAAAAAAATATTGTTCCTATAAAAAACTGTCATTGTTAGTCTGTACAGTACTACGTATGTATTACTGTACAGATAAATACTGTATAGTAATATTAAAACCACTTAAGGCGTGTCGACCTTTTGGTCATAAACGCCATGCAATTTCCTGCCTACTTGATATTTTAATAGGTTTTATTAATTTACTTCCATTAGAAAATACTGATAATTATTTCTTAACATTAAATTATATTGTCATAGGCGGAAACAACGGAAAATTTTATTTAATTCGCTTTTAGTGACGAATTTCCAGTATAAATAATTCCTTCATTTCGCCATTTTTTTTTTTTTTACAATTTAAAACTAACTCCTGACAATTGAACTTTATTATAAAATTAATTCTTATGATCTTTTATTTTTTCAAATGTTTAAACTGAAAAGAAATTAAGAATTTTAAGAAATTAACCAAGCACTATATAATAAAAATTTTATTTTTGCACATTTATGAAGTTGGACATAAATAGTTTACTATTTGACATAAAATGTAATTTTTCTTTCATTGCTACAGTTTAATATTTAAAATAAACAACTATCTGAATATATATAAATACATACATACATACATATATATGACTATCGTTTAAAGTATGCAACACATTATGTCATGACTAGCAAAATATTTTTTAAGTATATGAAGAATTTTTNTATATAAATTTAGTATAGAATTGTTTATTCATATTAGTTTAATACTAATTTCGTGCTTAAATGCCATATTCATAGCTGTTGAGCAGGATAACTGTGGCATCCGTCAGATGTTTAAAATTGGTTTAGCTGTGAGTGTGTGTGGAGCCACTCGGACGACCATAAATGTTTGCATTGTGCTTCCATTGTTAGCTAATAGCTTGTTCTGGGGGCTCAATTGAGGGCTTGTAAGCCAATTCCTATCCACTCCAGCTGTCAAGAAAGCAATTCAACCGGATACACTTTTAGCCTTGAACTTCATAGGGGGGTGGGGGGGGGGGCAGGTGATCAATCAATATGCCCAATAATCAATAGCATCCCGGATATTTGTGATGTCCTATAAGCAAGTGTTACCCAAGTCAAGCAGCCTTCTTTGTCTAAAGCAGTTAACTTTCAGAATTCATTTGTATATTTCTACCTACTGAAATCCATTGAAGAAAGAGTAAATATATTTTTAGATTGACCCTTAAAAAATTATATGTTGTTCCATACATTAGGGAGAAAAACCTCTTTACAAAGCTATAGGTCCTCCTAGGTTAGTAGGGATTGGGATCAGGGTCAATGATACTACTTGGGAGGAAACTACCCTCTTACGCCTTTGAATGTGGAGCCCCGATATATATCTATATTTATATAGCCTTTTTTCAGGAGGAAGGTCAATAACCTCCCTCTGTGCGTCGCAATTACAGCGCGCCTTAGTTGGAAACATAGGAACTATCGCTTTTTAATTGCCTTTAAGCATTTTCATGAACAATTGTGCTACTCTTTGAATTGCAAGGTATTTGTAGGCTCTAGGGGCCTCAATTCTTCTGCCCCGTGCAAGAATATGTTGAAATAATGTTTCTGAGTTATGAGTTATAATTCTGTAAATTAATGCAATACAAATTATTTTCAGTTAAAGAGTCTGGAAATCCGATATTATGATTTTGGTTTTTTATTTTAAAAATTTTTTTTCGTTTTGTTTGAGTGTGTACTACCACTATAAATTGATGGTTGGCTTTTCCTGTAAGATTATCTTTGGTTTCCAAGTCCGTAGTGATAGTTTATGAAGCAGTTAATCCTCATGTATTCATACCGTCGGGCTATATAGGGGTTAAGGTAATATTTCAAGGGATGGTTGCATATTCTTCTTTTAATTGCCACATAATTCAGAAGGAAGCAGATACCGCTAAGCCCAGGCAATAACTGTTGGTCTCCTGGAAAAAAAACAGAGAGTCGCTATGAAAAAATAAATAAATAAAACAGACCTGTGGATGGAGTCGGGGTTGGTGCTCGCATTCAATTAAACTACTCCAGTAACTCGAGATGGAGTTAATTCCAGGCTTGATATCTCACCACTGGTGGGAGTCCTGTTGACTCTAGTTCCGCTGCTATGGTCAGCTCAAATCTGGGTCATTGCATATTTGGATTTTTTTCTTCTTTCTTTTTTTTTTCTTATTTACTTTATTTTATATTTTTACCTAATTTTTTCTGCTGCTAACTTGTTGAGTTATTGTTATCACATTTCACTAATAGTAATGTAAGATAATGTATAAATAATGTATGAGCAACACGAAATATTCTTAAAGAATGAATGAATATATATGTGTATATATATATATATATATATATTAAGTTAGTGTGTCTACATGACTATTTCATGGATTCTACAATTCACAAGGGAAAAAAAAAAAAAGTAATCACATGGACAGGATTTATTGAGAGAATGTCTAACGAGGAAATTTAAAAGATAATTCGGCTAAAATAATTCTTTAGAGAAAAATAAGTTGTCAGACCTACTCTCATTTATATAAACGAATTATATACGAACTAATATATAATCAAACGAATGATGTTTACTACTGACTTTGGATTTCCATTGGAAACCGCACGACACTGGGGGCCTGCTGGTCAAAGCTGCAAGAGACGTTTTCTCAAGGCGGGAGGTACCTAGTACGAAAACGAAGATACAGCAATCAGGTGGGATAGATATTTCGCGAGAATGTCCGATGATGGCTTCTCAAAGAAAACCGAATAGAAATTAAATTCAAAAAAAAGAAAATAAATGCAAACCATACATTAAAAGTCAGAGGGGGTAGCATATAAACCTTGCCCCTAATTGGATTCTGAATTTGAAAGAAGCAGCTCAAAACCAAGCTTCCTAGAGGAATTAATATCTATTGGAGCATTATGGAGCTGAAATCTGTTAACCAGTTTTCCCATATTTCGTTAAAGTGGATTTAAATGAGTAAAAACAAATATATTGGCTTTAAACATTAATGTTTAGGCCGATCTGGGGGGGGGGGGGGGGTAGGTGAAGAACTATCAAATTAAGTTTTATCCTAAATGTAGAAATGTTTTAGAACGCAAATTCTGAATTCTGCTTTAAGATTCTGCATCAACCAAAATGTATCTAAGATATTGAGGATTACTAAATTTGATCTTTATGTAAAAACGAAATCCTTTCTTTATTTCTAACTATTTGTAAAACATTATACCAAATCTAGATTTTTGTTTATATATCACAGATTTAGAGAGCCGGACAAACCTCGAATTTACATGACTAAATATCTTCCTCACAGTACTTTCTTTTTAAATTTAAGTACAACATAGTTTCTCAGTGTAGTTTTTTAGAATAGAAACACTTTTTTCTTAATATAAATATTTTAAAATTAATTTTTACACCTATCATGCTCACACAAATATATTTTGTATTGCTTATGGAAGAATTTATGGAATCGAACAAGAGAATTTAAACTTTCAAAAGTTTAATGGCTGTAGCATTTCACCAAAATCGTAAAGGAAACAAGATATTCCAAGGCTTAGATCAATTGTTTAGCACTTCCTCACACTTCCCTAGTGTTAGTCTCAGCTAACTTACTTTTCACTATCGTTACTCTTTGTGGCTAAAAAGATTTTCATTATATTTATTAGATATTTACATCATTTGATTTTTAATGAGCCTGTTCGCTTTCCAATAACCTTTGAAAAAACTTAGTCAGACCTTCCATAATATACTGTGCTAGAGAATTCACCATAAATGAAAAAGAAATAATAAATTTTAAATAAAATTGATGTGGTTGATGATACTACATAAAATATAAATTAAGTAACTACCCACGCATTTAATGTATCCTATTAGATAGACGTCGAAAGTTTAATTTTTTTTCTTTAAACTCAGTTGAATATTACATTTGCGAGGGAAATGAATTCATCCAACTCAGTCAAATCTTGAACTTTTTTTTTCATTGCTCCCTCTGGTACTTTCATTGAAGATTATTATCGTTTAGGGCTAGATTATCTTATGTAAAAAGCCAGAAAATATTATTCTATAATGCTAACTGTGTAAAATCAGTAATGAAAAATGTTGGGTGTATCCTATGTGGCAATAGCGAGAGGTTTAATATAATTTGAAATGATTCACCCCATATTTCAAACTTTAAGTAAAGTATATATTGTTTGTATGGAAAGTTTTTTCCGGGTTGGACCGTGTAATGTTTTTGATGGTTGCCGAGCTTTCGCACATCATGTGATGGCTTCTTCAGGGCTGACTAGAGAATGAGCCCTACTTGTACTTATAGTTATAGTTTGTACTTGTACTTATAGTTTGTTTAGTTTGTACTTATAGTTTGTACTTATAGTTTGTACTATAGTTTGTACTTATAGTTTGTACTTATAGTTTGTACTTATAGTTTGTACTTATAGTTTGTACTATAGTTTGTACTTATAGTTTGTATAGTTTGTACTTATAATTTGTACTTAAAGTAGGTATAGTTTGTACTTATAGTTTGTACTTAAAGTTTGTATAGTTTGTAGTTTGTATAGTTTGTACTTATAGTTTGTATAGTTTGCACTTATAGTTTGTACTATAGTTTGTACTTATAGTTCGTATAGTCTGTACTTATAGTTTGTACTATAAGTACAAATGAGGGCTTATTCTCTATTCAGCCCTGAAGAAGCCATCACAGGATGTGCGAAAGCTCGGCAACCATCAAAAACTTTACACGGTCCAACCCGGAAAAAGCTTTACATACAATATATACTTTACTTAAAGTTTGAAATATAGGGTTAGTCATTTCAAATTATATTAAACCTCTCGCTATTGCCTACGTGAACAAAGTATATATTATTTTCTTTAAAGTTTCTAACAAAGAAACCTTTTTTTCCAATCTTTAATTATTAAGGTCATCTATAACATGTAACATGGTAATACGAATTGTTTGTTATTATCCAGATATCTTTGAGGGCTGGTAAAAAGCAAGGGGTGGACATTGAGGAGGGTTGTCGGCCGGCAGGGTTGTTCTGATGGAAGGCTATGTCAGAAGTGCATGTCAGCTGAGTGCTTTCCGATGTGCTCTGACCCCTATAGCTCCCACTAAACGAGTTTTTGTACGACCAGATTTCCCTCGGCCCGTTTTAACTTGCACATCTGCCCTCTCAACTTTTTATTTTTTTCTTTAATTATTTATTTTTACTTAAAACCATTTTTGTGTAATGCGGGGAAGGAAAGGACTTTACTTTTTTTTACAATAATAAAACTCAAAATCTAACTAAAATAACGATGAAACATAGAATATGTAGAAAAAAACTACAAAATATAGTGAAGAATTATCAATGTAATGAATATTACATTAAAATATAGTGGAAAAATTATAAAAATAGAAACAAACACGCACTAACAGTAATAATGAAAGGGGAGAGTGCACACCGCAGGAAACAATTTATAACAATTATTTTCAAATGTGGTGTTAAAATAGGGAAAATTGAGGTACGAGTTGTATGAGTTAAAGCATGTAGGCGTGGAAATTTTCATAACTTAGGCTCTGTTTTTGATGATTTTAAAATATTATCAAAATAAATACCAAGTTCACAGACTTGCTTTTATTTACAACTTATTTAGTAAACCCCAAAATTTCTTTAAAGATTTTTTGAACGATCTACTAATATCCACTAGATGAGAATACATATTCTAAGAGAAAGAAGCGATATACAGTATTATTTTTAAAAGAAGAGATTTTTGACCGTAGATATTATTCTTAGATGATTTTTGTTGGGGTTCGGTCAAGGCAGATCCAAAAAACACAAATTTAAAAAATGTATTTTTTAATAAAGTATTATCTGCAAACGTTTCGGCTTACATTGTAAGCCATCTTCAGGGCTATCATGAGGATGAGAGAGTCCCTAATTTCACATTTTTATGACTGTCATTCAGGGGGACAGGACTTAGGGACAGGACGTCCTCTCTCATCTCTATGATAGCCCTGAAGATGGCTTACAATGTAAGCCGAAACGTCGGCAGATAATCCTTTTTTTAAAAATACATTTTTTAAATTTGTGTTTTTTTGGATCTACCTTGACCGAACCCCAACTAAAATCATCTAAGAGTATTATTTTTCAATTTCCGCCCAAAATGTAGCTATTCGAGGTACAGACCCATAAATGTACATATACACACATATATAAACACCCACATAGAACACCCAGTTCTAATACGTATGAAAACTTAAATTTGTAATCTGTACAATCAACGTTTTATTTGTAAGCATATCGGATTTTAAAAACGGGCTTTTGCCCACATATCCAGAAGTGAGTGATTGTGTATATATATATATTGGATTCTGAATT